>CBVK0102153496.1:0-10044 GCA_900067695.1 Picea abies
ATATATATATATATATATAACATTTACAAAATGTGAATTTTAATCTAAATTCACGAAAATTGAATATGGATTGATTTATTAAACAACAACAAAGCTATCTTTCAATCTTTTTGATTTATATTTTTTTTTATAATGTTTATAAACAAGAAATGAAAAATCAAACTGTCTAATTGAAAACAAAGATAACAAATAGTAGAATATGTTTAGATTGCAGGAAATTTCTGTATTAAACTAATGAAATAAAACTCACAAACTAACCCGTAATCGCATCTCATATTCGTCCTGTGTATAACATCCAATCTTGTTGTTTGACGAGGCAAACCCGCAATATGTCCTACAAATGCTTCTCGTAAACGTGAAGTAGTAGTGATTGAATCCGAATGATATAACATAAAGGAGATATAGTAACAACAATTTTATAATTTCACAAGTGGCCACATTGAGATAGATCCTGCTGTGAAAACTTGTGTATGAATGTTCAACGAATGATGAAGATAAATCTCCTAATCTCAAGTTTGAACAGAATAATTATTGTATGTTAATTATTGGATAGGAAATATGGATATCATATAAATTTTATCATATCAATCTGCAATAAACCACGATAGCTAAAACGATCACGATCTAACTACAAATCGAAATAATCATAACTTGAATAAAAGCACGATATAGAGAAGCTAAAGCTGTGCAAATATCATATTCCATTCAAGTCTGTAAATCATAGATCCATAGTTTTTGCCCCAGGCAGAGATGATTTCAAGTTTACAAAATAACATACTTATATAGGTTCCAGGAACAAAATGTTTCCCGTTGATAACATCCAATCCGTTCCAAAAAATGTGGGGGATGCAACCTCCCAGATTTTACTTGATACCAAAAAACTAACAGCCTAATCTATTTACTAAAAACATAAAGATGGTATGGCTGGAAGATCCCAACAATGCTTCAAATCTCTTTGAAAATCATGAGTTCCTGTTAACAAATAAAAATAAGAAGATTTTAGATATATTTTCAATTATCAAGACAAGCAATTTGATTTTTTCTAACTAACTACAGAATCTGTAGCTAGTTGTAATAGCCAATGCAATCAAAACAAACTAATCTTAATCAGAAAAATAGTTTATTGAATCAAATTGTATATCCTAACTTAAGAGTGACCAAATCGTGCTAAAATTAAACAAAATCATACATCTGATCATGAAATCAAATTGAATCATGATGGTTGTAGCCGCTTCTACGTTTTTTCTTTTAAATATCACATGTCCTGTAGATGTATAACTTGTTGGCAGACTGGTTGAATATCCTTTGGATTGATCAAGGGTTCACAGTAGGAGGCTGAAACACATGGCTGGATGGGTGAGAGGGGTGTTGTGGGATGCTAATGCACAGGCCTGGAGAGGTCACAAATGTTTCAACACTTGCAAACAGACCAAAACGCTCCTTTCAGCCACCGAGAAAAACTGAGATTTGACCTCCAAAGGACGAGCTATATCTCTGTAATGATCCAATTTCTGGGGAAACCGCTCGCGATGAAGGTAAAAGGGCTCATTTCGGTTCTGGATTTTCAAGGGTTTGATCTAATTCAAAACCGTTTGCTCAGAATCGCTCACGCAAAAACGTGTCTCTGGAGAGCAATTACGGGGTTAGCTTAAGAAGTCTTCAGATACTTTCAATTGCACAAACCGATCTTTTCTCTACAGCCATCGAAGGTCAATGCGAACTCTTGGGTAACTCTCAGATTGAAACCTTAAAAATTTTCAATGAACACACGCCAACCGTTCCTTTCTAAATCATCCTTGGCGTTATCATACAATAACAAGGTTTGGATGCCATTGGGCTCAATCCTTACCACTGGAGCCATGGCGAATAGAAGAGAATCAACACAGAACTCAAAGGTAGGGTTAGATAAAAAACCACAGAGCCATAGCCCCCAAAAAAACAATGCTATGACAGTTCAAAATGATAGGCAGAAGCGTTAATCACCATGCATGGGAATGAAATCGTGAAGCCCGAGACCATACATAGCAGTAATAGCATGCAGTACTTCATATGAAACCTTGGCATATGGGTACGTATAAGGATTTAAACACTTGGAAAACCATAGTGCGCACATTCATAGCTTGATTACAAAGGTAAGTGTATCAAATAAAAATGAAAAATTAAAAGTTTTATGAATGAAAACTCCATTAATATCCATCGAAAATTAATGCATGGAGGCCTTTCACTTATGTAACCAAGGCACGTTTAGAACCAAGGAGTTATAAACAAGGAGAACAATCATGTTCATAGCAAGAATATGACAATTCAATAATAAACCAAAAGAGCAATTTCCCTTTAGTAAAAAATTCAAAACCAAATGGCAATCCCACCTGCGAGTTTTCATGCTTACAGTCATGAAAACAAAATTCGAAAAGACAATAGGGAGAAGCGACGATTTGCAACTGTCATCTCGAAAACTGTTCATGAAGAGTAATGAAATTTTAGGACCCTATGTAGGCAGCTATGTAGATTATTTAATAAAAATAACAATTGTATTATTGCTGCCAACAAGATCCTACCTACACTAAAAAAAAATTCTTTTGGCACCTCCTGTGGAGGAAAACTTGCTGAGTTTTTAGAAAAAAATTAGAAGTGGTTGTTTGAGAGATTGGGGGTGTGAACCAATCTCATTGAAATTAAGTGGGAGTGGATAGTCTCATCAAGAAAAAAGGGGTGGGGCATATCAAAATCCCTCTAGAGGAAACTTACTTCAACCTCCACAATTTTCTAGATGAAGCTATGTGAGTGAGTAGTGACTTTGTGTGTGAACAAGTGAAAGTGTGCCAACTTTTTAATAATTTAGGTGTCACCTTGTTGCATGTGGACTTTGTGTGGTCCTTACAAGTCTTAATTACCTAATTTACTAAATGCCATTGGTACAACCTTGTGGAATTTTAAAGTTCCTAAAGAACTAGCATGTGAACATATGGGTCCTTAACAATCCTTTAACTCCCTAGTGTGATTTAATCTAAGAAAGCTTAAAAAACTATCCTAGATTGTGGACATGTGGGCATGTATGGGCTCGTTACAAAACCTTTAAACTTCCCTAGTGATTTGATCTGAGAAAGTTAATTCAAAACTATCCCAACTTTGTAGCATGTGGGCATGTATGGGCCCTTACAAATTTAAGATGTTTTTGAAAAAAAAAACTAAGAGGAGTTCTGAGGGGGCTGCTGTCCTCTCCTAAAGATTTTGTCTTTAAGGGAGATGAAATTTTCCCTCAATCGTTTTTCTGATTCTTAAGATAACTTTGTAGCGCGAGAGAAGAGCATACCGAAAGATTGACGTTCAATTTATGGTCCCAATGCAAGTAGTTATATTTGTGATGTAGAATGATTCCAACTTATCTTTAATCATAGCAAGCCATCCATGTGGCAAAAATGAAAGCAAAAAGAGGATAAATATGGATTTTAACCCGCTAAGTGTCTATGTTTTGACTAACCCTTCACGTGGAGAGGGAATCTAAGTGTGGTGCATATTACAATCTGCATAGAATCAAACTTAAGAAGGCTATGGGTCTCCAACAAATCACAAAAACCTTTACAATGTATGATATTCTGGATAGATGCGCGGGTCACAGAGTAGATAGAGGCACATTGGGCGCCAATGCGCAAATAAAAAATGACCTTTTTGTGCAGTGCGCAGAATGCGCTGAGAAACACAGTGGGTTTCGCGCACATGCTCGGAAGATGCAACTGTGGGTTAAAAACCCGCACACTTTCTGTTACACGGTCGTGAAAGAAATTTCGGATGAAATTCTCTCAACTGAGCTCTGAATTTAGCTTTTTGTAGGCAGGCATGGGTCGGTTATGGTTCCTGCAAGTTAAATAAACCAAAATGAAGTGCTCAAACAACCCAAATGGGGGGGAAATTGATACCAATCCCTAGTGGAGTCGCCAATCTATTGTGTCCCTTTCGTCACCTAAATGAGAAAAATAAGGATGCTTACAAGTCCAGTTGGGTTAGCTGGACAAGACAACAATGAATGCAAGAGTTAGAAACATCAAGCATAAGAAATAAACAAAGAACTAAACTAATAACAATAAAAGAAACTAAACTAGAGTGCATAAGGGAAATAGAACAAAAATTAAACAACATGCATGCCACCAATGGATAAGTTGTATTAGTGGGAAAACACCAAATAGAAAGGGAGACTTATGGGTCCCCTCTTCCTCTAAGGGAGGGCTCTTGAACCCCCAATGATTGAGCTCTTCTTACAAGTAACAAACTAAAAGGAAATGGTGAAGAAATCCAAAGCCCATCCATTCAAGAGGTAATGTGAATGGCTAAATGAAATGGTGCTTGTATGCTCTTAATGAGAAAAGAGGATTCTCCAAGAGAATATAGGCAGCATAACAATACAAATGAATTCCTTGAAAATATAGTGCACCCATGGCCTCTTTTTATAGCAAAGCTTTGAGGCATTATTCAACTAGTCTTTAGTGTGAACAAGGGGCTCTTTAAGGCACCCTTAGGTCTTTGAACAACCCCCCACTCGGATTCAACTCGAATTTGGGTGTCAAGTCGACTTGGAAGATGAACCAAAAGTGGGTGGAAGGCCGACCAAAATCATAAATGCGTCGTTTTGAGGTGTGCACGTCCTTTTGTGTCCACAATCATGTATATGCGCTTTTCTGGTGTTATTCAACTCTCGCACGTGCGCACGCTACCTTTGTATCCTTAGCACATGCTGATTTTTTAACAAGTTGTATAGTTTTGTGCCCTTTGGAAATGCATTTTCTGGGCTATGTATGAACTAATGGGTGTTTTGAAGATGCTGGATTCCTGTAACCATTTGCGGACGAAATTCCAGTGATAACAACCACATGCCTACATCTTGGAGCACAACGTGCTCAAATATGAGAACCCATGCGTCCTATCCATGAAGACAACTGAGCTAAAGGCAAAAAAACTTAAGATGTGTCCTTTGAGAGGTGGAAAAGTGGAGGTTGGGCCCCAACGAAGGCCCAAATTTAGATTAAATAAAAATTTCATAAGCCAGGAATATGGGATGTAGTGGCGAGAGGCTTGGCCATTTATTCTAAGAGTTCTCGGTTGGTCTTGTGTGGCCAAATTGGCTTGAAAATCATCTTGGGAATTATTTTTTTGGAGTACATGATAAAAACCAAGAGAATGGAAGGCTTATATCTCTTTAAGAATTCAGATGAAGATATTTTTGAACCTCATGTCAAAGGGGAGAGATCTTTTCCTAGCATGATTTATAATGACCTTCGAATCTTGTAGAATGGTGAGAGTTTTAATTCCTTGAATCTAAGCCAGACTTAGTCCTTGGAAGAGGGTGTATGCCTCAACTTGATTATTTGTTACCATGCCTAGACTCCATGGAAAGGAGAGTCTGATTTGTCCTCCCGAGGAGAAGATAACCCCACCCTCTCTTTCCACTCCTAACTTATATATGGCCATTAACATCTGAATTCGAATGCAACACATAGAGCTACAAGTATAACATATATTCGAACATAGATGCACTAAAGCAATTCAAAATTTAAAGGATCACAACCTATCAATGTAATAATCACACAAACATAAAACTCTATGCATAAGGTAATTCGGCCAAAAAAACTCTAAGGCAGTTCTTAATTACAAGGCATGCTTATAATGCAATAATCATACATACAATATCATGAATTCATGAATTTCATTCCAATTCACACATAAGCAACATAGATTAGATTTAGAATTATAAACATGAATTCAATACAACAAATCATGAAAAATCTGTAGCAGAGATGGAACACTTATCTTATGGACAAGCCGATCTAATGAAATTGGTTGTTGGAAAACAATTTTCCACCCAAACATAGGCAATCCTCAATGGACACCACCCTTAAGAAGAGCTATAAGGCCACCGGGGTGAAGGAAACAAGCTATGTATACTCATGTGACTCACCCAACCCAATTGCTCTTAGGCTCAACCAAACAAATAACTATATAATGCTCCAGGTAGCCATCCAACCAGCTCAACAATGACACTCCCTTCCACTACCCACCCAACATAAGGAAGACAATATTTAATGGATCTTCTTCCCTCTAATGCTCTTTAGTGTGTGTAGAAGGAGTCCATCATACTATTGTCATCAAGGGAACCTCACAGAGTTTAACCTTGACTCTTGAACACTCAACCTATGAGGAATGGGAATGGTTTCCTCTCTACTAGCCTCTATGCCCCTTTGCAACCTTCCATCCACCCCTTTTGTGTGTTTGTGTGTGTGGAAATCCTCTCTTCCATGACTCCTTTAGTCACTTACTAATTTGAATGAGAATGGTCATGAGTAGTATGGAAAAACATGAGTGAATGGAAGAATCAATGAATTGACAAACATAACGAGAAAAGAGGATGGTCAATTCAAATTCTCACGAGGGAAGAGTGCATGGGAAAATAGATGGTTTGAATTCCCATCATGTTTGAATTCTTGTGGGAATGGAGTCTCTTCCACTCCTCACGACTTATACTCAACCTCCATGCTCTCATAACTATGGAAGGTGGACTTCCCCACTAACCACCACCTACACTCAATGATTGGTGGTCAAGGTTTCAATAAGGCACAATATGAAAACATTAAGGTTAGGAGACTTAGGCAACTTAGGATTATTAATCATCCCCTTGGATCCCCCTTTCCTCTTCCCTTCTAGTGGACTCATAGACTCTCTATTGTTCTTTTGCACCCAATCTTGGACCTTTATATTAATCTTTGAAATAATATTTACATATCTTGATAATACCACGACAAGTCTACCTCTGGTATATCGAAAGGATATACATGCCTAAAGATTCACTAATTGGGCCTTTAGCCTTAAGCTTTGCACTAAAAATTCATAATAGCATATTTACATCATTTACATGATCTAATTAAGTACGTTCCAAGGATCAAAACAATGACATTACAAACCCCCTCCCCTTGTAATAACATTGTCCTTGGTGCTTCTCAAAATCCAAACAAAAATGGGTGTGCCTCCTTCATGACATCTTGGTTCTACCAAGTAGCCTCCTCACAACCAAAGTGCTTACATTGCACCTTTATCTATCATATGGATCAGTTCCAGAGCAATGCTACTTTCTTGGCTAGGATGCATAGTGGTTGTGTTTGGAATTGTACCCCCAGTTTCACTAGATCACATCCTAGTCTCACATGGTTAGAATCATGCACATGCTTCGTAAGTAAAGAAACACGAAAAACAACGTGAGATTTAGTGGTAGCAAGAAATTTGAGTTTATATGCAACTAGCCCAATCCTATCGAGGACTTCAAATGACCCACAATATCTAGGCGCTAACATAGCACAACCCCCAAGCTTCAAGGAACTCTTCCTTGGCTCTACTATGATTAAAACATGAGCCCCCACTCGAAATTCATCTATGCTCCCTATTCTTATCAATATGGTTATTTTATTGGTCTTGGGTTGTTTTAATTTTTACCTGATTTTAACAACTTCCTACTCCATTTCCTTGAGCTTTTTTAGCCTAAGTACAACCCTTATCACTGAGTTATCCTAGTTCACTAGTGTTATGTGCCTCTTACAATACAAAACCTCAAATGGACTCATATTCAATGTTTTTTTATGCCCATTATTATATACAAATTCAACTAGGTGTAGATAATCCTCCTACTTGGATGATTTATGTTAAGCCGTAGATAAAGCCCTAGAGATTGAATTTTAATTTTATATTGTTAGATTAGTGTTGTTGGCTAGACTCTTTAATTGTAATTGTACCCTTTGTCTCCTATATATACCAAGGAGATCCAGTTTTAGAAATCATCTCACCTTATACATTTGTTATATTTTAAAAGGACGTTGCCCCCTCGAAGAGACTTCACATTCATTCTTCTCTCTCATTCTCAAGGCTTGGATTTGCTTCTCTTTCTCTTTTTATGATATTTTGGTGTTTGGTGCATAACATTTGGGTTTAGAGCATACGATCCTAGGGTTTTGCTCCTTCAAATGAGTCATCTTGGCATTTTCTCTATAAATGTTTTTGGTGAAGTTTCAAACTATGAAATTATTGGGAGCCTAAAGAGAAATAACAAAGTACTTATGGTAAAAAAATTAGGTTTTGGTTCACTATACTTTTTGAGATATAGCTTGTAGAATTTAGGGTTTTTTACTAGTCATAAAATTAGTCTCAGACAAGTCATCTTGGAATTTTTTCTAATTTTGTATGGGATGTTTCAAAGAGTGAATTTTTTGGGAGATTGAGCAAACATAGTGAAGTATCTATGGTATAAATTTTAGGTTCTAATTCACTACAAATTTGGAAATACAAGCTGTGGAAATTAGGGTTTTTGACTAGTCTTAAAGCTAGTCTCAAACATGTGTTCTTGGTACAATTGTTGTATATGAAGCTAGAAAAATCCAAATTGAGTGCCTCCAGTTCCTTTGGAAAGAAGACAAACCATGGTATTTCAGGTTAAAATTTCAGAAATAGAACAAAAAAATTGGATATGTGGTAGGCTATACAAGTTCTCTCTCTTGGAAGGGAAAAAAACAAGAAGTTTTGTGAAATTTACCATAACTTTTTCTTGGCACATCAAAATTCAGTCAAGCCTATGGTATTGCAAAGAAGACATATCATGCTACAACAAAAAAAAAATCAAAATCATAGGTGCATAGATTTTAGATTTATTTTAGGTGCAAAATCAGCCTAAAAAACAATATCGAAATGAGGGTTTTAAAGGTACATAACTTACAATTGACATAAATTTGATTGGAAGATCTATTTTGGGTGATTCAAAAAGTTTGTTAAAGTTACATATAAAAGAACTGTGGATAAATATTATTATTATTATCCCACATGGAAAAGGGTGTTACAAACAATTCTACACCAATTAAACCTCCAAAGAGCTCAACCATGACTCATGAAGAAAGTGAAGAGATACATAACCAATTATCTAGATTGGAGAACCAATTTAATGAAATGGGTGATACTACGTTGAAAAAGGTTTATTTTCACATTTGCAACAATTAATTAAAGGGGAAATGGGTCAAATATGGAACAATTACAAAATTCCATGGATAAAAACATGGAACAATTACAAAATTTCAAGGCAGCCATGATCTTACATACCCTAGATGAGAGGTTCCCTAAAGGTGATATCGAGATGCAAGGAAATCATGAAAATGAGAAAGACATAAAAACATAGTCCCAAAATCATGATTATTCTCCAAGATCCATGTCACCAAGGGTTCAACTCAGCACCAAGGAATTACTTAATTCCCAAGATTGATATGAGGAAATTTAATGGTAAAGATCCTATAACAAGGATATTCTAGATGGAGCAATTCTTTGATCTACACTAAGTGTCAACTTTACAAAAGGTAACTCTTGCATCCCCATATTTAGAACCTGATCAATTTGCTTGGTACTAATGACTTTGTGAAAGGAAAAATGATTCTATTACATCTTGGTCCATTTTTATAATTGAATTGATATCACATTATGGGGATATTAAGAGCCACACATTCTTTAGTCAAATGATAAATCTTTGGAAAAGAGGTCCAATTACATAGCACATTCAACAATTCCAAAAGGTAAGCCACGAGGTATACAATATTCCAGAGGATAATTTATTAGATCTCTTTATGGGCACTTTAAAGGAGAGAATTCAACATGAGGTGTGTCTCTTTGAACCTAAATCCCTGGTGCATGCTTTGAGCGAGGCAAGGAAAGTGAAATGTAAAAACATGGATACTAGAAAGGTGGCCATTAAAAACTATAGAGAGCAGCATGTTCCCTCTCCTAGCCCCACTCAACGGTTGACACCTCAACAAATGGATGAAATAAGAGCAAAGGGACTATGTTTCAATTGTGACAACAAGTATAGTAAGGGGCATAAATGTGGTTAGAATAAATTATTCTACGTAGATTATGAAGAGGAAGAAGATCAAGAATTGGAGCCATCATGAGATCTAGAATTGGAAGAGATTACTCCAACAATATCTTGTCATGCATCGGTTGGCATCAACACTCTTCAAACTCTCAAGATAG
>CBVK0102153500.1:0-13205 GCA_900067695.1 Picea abies
CATCATTGCAACTATAATCTGACTTTGGATTTTTTTGTCTTTATTATTTGTCTTCTTGGATGCCTTGAATGTTGCTTCCTTTATGACTGGATTGTCATGCTTTGTCCTCATCTCATAAGTTGTGAGTATCCCGTGTAGCTCATCTATGCTCAAGGTGTCTATATATGTTCTTTCTTCCAGGGCTTAAATCTTTGGATCATATCTCATAGGTAGAGATCTCAGTACCTTTTGAACAATGATTGTTTCCTTTATTTCTTCTCCTAGACCCTTGATGGCATTGACCATCTCATCAACTCGTAGAAAGTAGGAGGTAATTTTTTCATCTTCCTTCATCCTCAATTGTTCGAACTTGACTCTGAATATTTGAAGTTTGGCTCCTCTAAGTTTGGCATCTCCTCTATAGATATTCTTCAGTTTGTCCTAGATTTCTTTTGCGGATTCACAGTTCACAACCTTGGTGTATATTGATTCATTGAACCCATTCAGGATAGCTTTTTTGGCTCTAGAATCATTGTCTTCAAATTTTTGTCCATCGTTATTTGTTGGGGGAGTGGCTGGTGCTTTGTATCCATCTACTATTTCTCACCAAACATCGAATCTGTGTGCATGCATATATGTTTTCATTATTTTACTCCAGAATGCATAGTTCTCTCCATCAAAATATATGTTTTCATTATTTTACTCCAGAATGCATAGTTCTCTCCATCAAACTGTGGTACCCCAATTCTAGTGTAATCAATGATATTCTTCCAGTGGTTAGACTGCTTCTTGAAGGACCTACTCTGATTCTAATTATTGAATTACTGAGAGGGGGAGTGAATCAATAATGAGAAATTATAACACTTTTAACCACAATATCAATGTATCATCTATGAATGCATCCAATCATATATATATCATAAGCATGTAAACATAAGCAACATCACATCAAGAACACAATACACCAATATTTATGTGAAAACCAAAATGGGAGAAAACCACATAATTTGTTTCTTATATATTTATCAAAAGAAAACATTCATTGGAAGCACCAACTTCTAATTCTCTAGCTACAAATGGAAGGAGGCTCCAACCCCCTATTCTTAGGCTCCAACCTGAAGGAAGCTACAACTCCCTGATTTTATGGCTCCAACTAGAAGGAGGAAACAACCCCCTCGATTCTCTGGCTACAATCGGAAGGCGGATACAACCACCTTTATCTGCCCCATCCAACTACCCTGTAATATAATTGTAGAATAATTGTCACTATCACAAACTCTTCCACTGTCACTGCCACTCTGTTGTTGTCACTGTCTTTGCCATTATCACTATGTCTCTGTCACTATCACATCAACCTGTATATTCTCATCAACCAACTATGCATGTACCATACCATGCATCAAGTGTATACAATCATACATACTATCTCATGCATCAATCATGAATAAAAAATATACATCAACAATGAGTAGTGAATCAAGAATAAAGTATCAAACATGTACAGCCTTTTCCATATACCATACCATCAACCATATGCAGATATGTATCATGTCATCAATGAAGCATATCTAACAACCTATGCATGCCCCTCATGCATACATCACCATACAACATAGATATGCCTCAACCATGTACAAGTAGCTCAAATATGTAATCTATAAGAACCATATCAGTATTTTACCATACATAAGAGTGATGCTCACTCAGTTAAACATACAACATATACCATGTCCAAGTACCATAACCATCACACCAAGAATGCCTCAAGCATTCATAACATCATAAGAAAATCTAAGCATAAAAAAAAACTAATAACCATGCCAGAACTTTTGTAGTTATCCTAAACCTATAGAATGTTGACCTAAGAACTTGCTTTCAGAGTTTAGTGACTTGGTACCAACATCTATTCAAACCTTCATTAGTTTTTCACAGATATGTGACTTTCTCTTCTAAAACCCACGGATATCCATGCTTTCCTTTACTACATCCCATGTACATATGAACCCTTCTGACCTGCAACCCGTGAATACCTCATAAACTAGGGTTTGTTGCAACCCCGAGACTTTATCCTTTGACCTTCCTTATCTACTTCATAAAAATGTCATCACAACCTTAGCAAAATATCACTAGTTCACAATATAGGTAATCAATGAATGAGTGTGTGAATTTCACTTGTGAATGACTCCTTGATGTGCTTAAATACTTGTGCTAGGTAACTCCTCTCCTTAAATTAGGGTTTCTAGGGGTTTCTTGTTACAACAACTTTACCCCTTTGAGAAAGACTTATAACAAACTAGGGGCTTCTTTTCCACTCTTCGAGGCTTCCAAATTTACAAGGCCATATCTCCCTAACCATGAGGAACCACATGGTGTTTCACATATCATCGGAAACGACATAATGATTAATATCCATATATGAGTTGATTTCCTTCATATACTCCATCCTTCATGACCAAGTTCCATGATCAACTACAATATCCTTAACCATACTTATGGTTTTCTTGTAGACTTCTTCAAAGCATCTTCCCGTGAGGGATATTCTTAGAGGTACGCCATAAGGGGACCACTTTGGAGACTTATGCAAATATACCCATCACATCAGTTGACATCAATGGAAACCAAATGTCCAACAAAACCCTTGTGTCATGATGTGTTTTTTTGCATGTTATGATGTTTATTGTTATGGTGCAATGATGATAAATTCTTAAGTATGTTGAATGTGTTAGTAATATATGATGTTATAATGTCATTCACTGAAGTAACTAGTAATTGAATGTATTTCAAGTAAAAAGATATCGCACAGGGCGTGTCGCATGATAAGTAATTGTTAACTAATGGAAATTGTGCACATGAGTAGATGGTTAGTAAGAACATGGTGAATTCCTCACTTTCCCTCATTACTGCAGAACCTTGGTTCTTGCATCCCCTCTAGATGCATCGGGTGAGACTTCACTTGCTTGCAGGTGATGCTAAAAGGGTCAGTATCTAAGGGTTTTGTTGGTAAATTGATCATTAACCCTGGGTTTTCCCACTGTGCCCCAACAAATGGTTCTGTTGTTGGGACCAAGAACTGTAATTAAGGGGAATGTTTTGGAGGATGAATAAGGAGGATATTAGTGAATGGCTTGAAGGGAAGCAGTGAGAATTTTCCAGAGAACAGAATAGGAGCCCACAGATTAGTGATGGAAAATGGTTGGAAAGGTATGTATTCACAGATCTTCATGAAATCTTCTTTGGTGAATTCTTGATAATTTTGACTAAATGGTAAGAAAGGTTAGTGAAGAACATTGGGAGATATTGAGTTGAATCTCTAAGAAATTGGACCCCTAAATTGATCAGACAATTGAATACTGTAAGTAATAAGGTTTCTCGTGCAGTTGATTTTTGGTTGAATAGTGTACTGGGGGATTACATTACATAGTTTGCAATAGATTGTACCCATTATTATAGCATCCCAGAGATGGAATTTTTCAAGGGTCTGCACAGAAGATATTTCAATTCCTTATCTACCTGGATAAAAATGTTGTTGTGCGACAAGAATTTTATGAAGATGGAGTCTGACTGCTAGGAACCTTTGCACACATATGGGTATTGGGGGATGACCAAAGGATGGTCTGAGAGTGGAAAGAATGAGTAAGGATCGAATGGAGTGAGGATGCCGAGAGAAGAAGACATTGACTCAGACAGAGAGATTGGAGTATTACATTGTGGGAAAAGGTTTAGGTATAGTAAGAAGGAGTATGTGGGTGAGAGAGAAGAGCAACACAAAGTGTTTGAGAAAAGAGACCCTTGCAAAATACTTCAGATCACACCGTACAAAGAAAGGAAAGAGAAAGAAGAGGATCCTCAGTATAGTCCAATAGAAGAAGGTATTCCATCTCATATAGGAACTTGCGTCAAACCCACCACCCTGTGTGTGTCACCTAGATCTGAAGTAGAAACTAGAAATTTGTTGAGAGAAATTGTAGTTAGTGGAGGAAGTCATAATATTAGTTAGAATAGTGGGAGTAGCATAGCGAACTAAATTCATTCAGCATCACCAAAGGTAAGTGCTACATATAATACAATGGAAGGAATACATCATACACTAAGAATTCCTGAATTTCAGGGAGCGAGGTCAGAGAACCCAAAGCACCATCTATTTGTGTGCGACATGATATGGACTATGAATAATGTCTAGGAAGAGGCAATGCATATTGCATAGTTAGACACGATGTTTAGAGGTCATGCACTATTGTGGTACAAGAAGTATCAGACAACTACACCGACAAGACAATCAAGAACTTTGGCAGATATTGGACAAACATTGTTAAAGGAAATTTAGAAGCTGAAATCCAAATCTCAGTATATCACAGAGATGAAAGATATTAAGAAAGTACAGAAAGAGACAGATTTGGATTACGACCAGAGATTTAAATATGTGATGGGTAGATTGACATTCCAAATTCCTGATGAACAACATCAAGAATGGTTTATTGTAGGTCTATTGTCACACATTCATTGTCTGTTGACACAACAAAAGGTCACATCACAACTAGAAGCATTATAAATATTGATGAAGTTGGAAACATCTCCTGTAGGAGATGGCATAGGTACAATCACAGTTGGGTGTGTTGAGGATTCATTTGTCAAAGATAAATAAGGAAAAGGAAAAGTGTGAACAAGTTTGGTGTATTACATGTAAGACAGAAGGCCATCAAAAGGAAGAGTGTCAAACATTTGCGCAGTATATGGATATAGGAGAACCAAATCCTTTGGTAGGAGGAGTAGGGTATTGTGAGATATGTAAGACATGGGGAAATCATCCGACTGCTTGTCTATTATT
Source organism: Picea abies (assembly GCA_900067695.1). NCBI lineage: Eukaryota > Viridiplantae > Streptophyta > Pinopsida > Pinales > Pinaceae > Picea > Picea abies. The sequence continues at coordinate 4,805 of CBVK0102153500.1, forward strand.
ACAGAAGTACCATAGTATGCCTAGGAATTTGTTCTGTAATTTTTACAAATTCGTAGGACATGACAAGAAATATTTTCATGCACTCGACTTAATGAGAGATCTCACTTCATAAGCATACAAAATTCAAGAAGAAAATGTCACAGTAGAAGGAGGGGTTCCAAAATACAATACCCAAAGAGGAATTAAATAGGGTGGATGTGAAGGATTCGATAGAGGTTGAGGACGTGGAGGATCTGGTCGAGGAGGTAGAGGACCAATAATTTTTTATAATTGGAATAAACTAGGACATTTAGCAAGAGAATACATGAATACTTTCATAACATGCACGAATTGCAAAGTATTGGACCATGCAACAAAAAATTGTCCTCGATTAATAGCGAAATTGCAGGCAAGAGGGAACCATAACCAACATCAGATCCAACATTAGAATTATAATCATAACTAGAACCTACAAATGATAGCAGCTGAGGAACGCGATGATCAAGAAAAAGTAGCATTTGTTACACGCAACGAAACAAGGACTGGACCAGATGCGATGGAAAAGGGAAAGGGGGTTGAGAAATAGATAAGGAAATAAGTTAAGCCTATTCCATCATTTAACCCATAGAAAGAGAAGGAGACATATCACCAAGCTAGGAAGGAGATACTAGGACCAGAATTTAATTTTGATGCTAAGTCACCTTTAGTATATGCAACTAAGCAAGTCAATAGGAGTAATAATTTTTATGGAAGAAGTTAAAATAGAAATAGTACCTGCATGTAGTGCACACAAAGAATTTGTGACAATTTATGAATTGTTGGAATGTTACAATGTTACTGAAGAAGATCAAGAGGAAAAAGATCTAAGAAATGTGCAAGTACCAGAGACTGAAGGGGAGCGTGGCATTGTAGGTCCATAACTTGAATCTGATGCATATGAGAAGCCATTAAGGGTGCTCAAAGTGAATATTGGCATGAAAGAGAAACTGAAGTTCATGAATATTGGTGACTATTGGAACAATGACATTGTTGAAAATATTGCAGACCTATTGCATGAGTATCGAGATCTCTTTATGAAAACCTTTTCAGATATGAAGGGAATAGTTGGGGAATTGGAATAAATGAAGATCTTGTTAAAACCAGACTCTAAGCTAGTAAGATAGAGACCTTACAGATTGAATTCGAGGTACAAGGAAAAAGTGAAAATAGATCTTGACTGAATGATAGAAGTTGATATAATTGAGCCTATCGTAGAGTCTGAATGGATAAGCCCAATGGTCCTTCAAGATAAGAAAACAAGGGGTATTAGAATTTGTGTCGACCTAAGGAAAATAATGATGCGTGTTTACATTACCCCTTTCTGACTGTAGGAGGGTAGGAGGCCTACTCGTTCACCGATGGATTTTTGGGATACCATCAAATAAAGATTGCACCAAAAGACAAACATAAGACTAAATTTATGACAGAATGGAGAAGCTTCCAGTACACCGTGATGTCATTTGGGTTAAAGAATGCACCTACTTTGTTTTCTAAAGTGGTTGTCGCAACCTTTAAGGAATTTATTCATAAGTTTCTTAAAGTGTACTTAGATGATTGGATTGTGTTCAACTTATTGAAAGACCACATAAAAACTTTATAGTTGATGATTGATATATGTAGACAATATCAAATATTATTAAATTTGAAGAAATGTATCTTCTGTGCACTGTTTGGGATATTGTTAGGTCATGTGGTATGCAAACAGGGCTTGCTGATTGATCCTACCAAGATAGCAGTAATTCTTAACTTGTTGCTACCTGAATCGGTGAGACAGTTGAGAAAAACTTTGGGTCATACAGGATATTAGAGGAAAATTATTAAAGGTTATGTGCATATTACAACTCCAATGGAGAATTTATTGAAGAAAGAAGCTAAGTTTCAGTGGAATGAAGATTGTCAACACGGTCTAGACATATTGAAGCAAAAATTAGTAACTACGCCAATTCTGGTGTTCCCAGATTGGTAGAAAGAGTTTCACGTTCATGTTGATGCATCGTCGATAGTGCTCAACACAATGTTAGCACATCCAAGAGAGGGAGAGTTAGACCATCCAATTTCATTTAATAGTAGGAAGTTGTCAAATGTTGAGAATAATTACACGATGACAAAAAGGGAAGGCTTGACAATGGTTTGTTCCTTTCATAAGTTCAGACACTACTTATTGGGGTCCCATTTCAAGATGTATACAGACCACTATGCACTCATGTATCAAGTGAACAATCCAGTGTTGGGGGGAAGAATCTGTAGATGTTTATTGTTATTCTAGGAGTATGATTTTGAAGTTATTGTGAAGCTAGGGAAATTGAATGTAGGACCAAACCATTTGTCATGAATACTGACAAGAGAAGACACAAAGAACCTAGATGATAGCTTACCATATGGGCATTTACTCTCAGTTCAAATGGTAGATGACCACTTTGCATAAATTTTCTAATATTGGAGCAAAGGAGTAGCTCCATCTGATATGACAATAACACAAAAGAAGCATATAATGGTTAAAGAAGCATATTATCAATTGATCGTAGGAAACTTATATAATTTAGGTGTATATGGGATGTTGTGACGATGTGTGTTGGAACATGAAAGACCAATGATCCTAGCAGAGGTGCATGACAGAATTGCAGGAGGTCATTACACAGGAAACCCGACAGCGCATAATATCTTGTATGCAGGGATATGGTGTCCCACCCTCCATAAGGACACTAAGGAATATTGTCAGAGTTGTGACATTTTTTAGAGAGTATGAAGGTCATCGCAAAGGGATGAGATGCCTTAAAATCCGCAAGTTACCTTGCAGGCGTTTGAAAAATGGGAAGTGGATTTTATCGAACCTATTAATCCACCAATGAGGAGAACATGAGCTAGGCACATAATTACCATGATAGACTACTTGACAAGATGGGTAGAGGCAGAACCAGTTACAAATTGCAGCACAGAGAAAACTACGCGATTCTTATTTGAGAACATAGTTACAAGGTTTGGGTGTCCTAAAGTGCTTATGAGCGATCAAGGGTGTCACTTTTTGAACAAGACAATTGCAACATTGCCAAAAGAGTTCCAGATTCAGCATCAAAAGAGCAATCCATATCATCTGCAAGCTAATGCAACTATGGAGGCATTCAATAAGATACTCGAGAATGCATTGAGAAAGATATGTAATGTAGGATGGGATGATTGGGACTTAAGGATTCATGTAGTTTTATGGAATTATATAAATACATGCAAGAAGTTGATAGGCCAGACACCCTTTAGACTAGCATGCATTTAGGAAGCATTCATGCCCATGGAATTTCTTGTACCGAGTCTATGCATTGTTGCGATGGCAGACCTTATGGATTTTTGCATAGTAGAAGAAATACTAGCACATTTACTTATATTAGAGGAAGATAAATTTGTTGTAGGGTTCCATAAGCAAGTATAGAAGGCACGATAAAAAGTGTGGAATGATAGACACATCAAGTAGAATAAGTTCCAAACAAGAGATGTAGTATTTCTCTATGATAGTAAGTTCTTACAACACCCGAGAAATTTTAGGATGAAATGGCTAGGGCCATACATGATCAGATATGTAATAGATGCAGGTGTTTTTCAGTTAGAACAATTGGGTGGACAAGTCATGGAAGGACTAATAAATGGGAGTCGACTAAAATTGTACATGGACAACCATCCTTATGCACACTATGTGAGTTGTGTAGACTAATTGTATCATAGTGTACTATAGATAGAAAAGGTAGAAAACGAAAGAAAAAGCAAGTAAAACAAGAAAAATAAAAAAAAATAGTTCAAGGAAGAATTCAAAGGTTGAGAAGTCCAAGTAGTTAAGATTAGCAGATAAAAAGGAAAAATGGGAAAAATGTTGTGGAAGAGAAAGAAGCAAGAAGAAGAGAACATATATGAAGGAATCAAGTTTTCACAGAGAGAAGAGCTCGCGCAAAAAGAAGAGATCACGATGAGAGAAGAGATCGTGTAGATGAAAATTAAGAGAATTTAAGAAAATCCATGAAGGGATGTGAAATAAAGATATACCATGATGGTGAAGTAGTGGTGTCACGTAACGATAAATGTAGATTATCCAGAAGATATTGACATATTGCATAATTGAATGGATAATTCGTTGAAGATACAGAGTTAATGGAGCATTAAGGAAGGCAATGAATGCCAAACACTAGTGGATTGGATGGAAAAGTTAGGCACGAAGGGAAGCTAACAATTGGTGATGAAGTATAAAAGAAAGCAAAGGGTCGACGAGGGAAGGTTATTGCCAGTTATAATTTGCATAGAGAGTAGAAGTTTTAGAGTCGATCTACATAGCCCAGTTGGAAATAGAGACCAATGTCACAAAGGAAGATGGCACCACCTAATGTAGAAGCAGCTTCAACGTCGATACCAAAGAAACCGCATGGTCAACCAACATTGACGCCTATAATGGAAGAGACATATGAGGCATCCTCCTCAGCGTCGATATTCGCTAGGGACTGTATACCGCCAAGAAAGCCATTTGCAAAATAGGTCAATTTATAGAAGGACGAAAAGTATTCACTCATGGAGCCACCAATTCTAGAAGGAGTGATTGTGGAAGGGGACATGTTAAGTCTGATACCTGCGTTAAAGTATGTCGACCATGACATCACCGATGAGAAGAAATTTCGATAGTTAGAGCCCAATAAGTTTTTGAAGAAGGACATTAGTTCCAAGACATAGATGATAGTCATTGAGCCATAGATTTGGGCTACGGGGTTGCAGAAGGAAGGAATTCTAAACCTCTTCGACATACCAAACTTTGGAAGGAGTCAAGAGATTAATTTATGCATCAAAATGTTGCTAAGTTTTGTGCACAGGGGATACACATGGCTTGGCAGGCCAATTTCCATTGATACAAACCTGATAGTATGTATTACCTATCTTTCGTTGTAGGGGGAGGACCCCTCTTTGTTGTTTTTCGACAAGAAGAATGAGAAATATCTACCTGGTATCATGAAGGAGAAGTTCCATACATTCCATGGATAGCGTGGTTTAGACATCACAAGCATATGCGACCCATCAGTAAGGTTTGTGATGCAAGCCTTAGCTTGTAAGTTGTTAAGAAAGTGCAGAAAATATCAAGTCCCAACAGTAGTGATAATGACAAAAGAAAGATGCGTCAAGGGAATCCAGATGAACTAGGTGATGTTCTTATTAAACCAATTGTTTACTGATTGTGAGGAAGTGAAAGATAAAGGGACCAAGTTTCATTATGTCTAGTTACTAATTTTAATAGCACTATCATCTTGGAGAGAGCCACATGACACACAATTTTTGGGCATCAGGGAGAAGCCTTGTCTAGTCGCGTGGTATCAAAACCTATGGTATACTGCACACGAGGTGTGACAGATGGAAAGTATTGTTGCATTTTATATTTATAAGGAAAATATTAGGGACAACATCAAGAGGACACCATGCATACCACCACAGGTGGTCGAGGCATATAAGGCGGTGGCACGCTTTAAGGCAGGGTGTCACCACATGTATGTACAAGCAGAAGAGGACTTGAATTAGAAATGATTACCAACACAATACAGGTTGACTGAAGATGATATGGGCCACATCATGGTCGATTGGGATGATGAGTGGAATATTCCACTAGGATAAGTGTTACGAGGAAAATCACTCTATGGCATGGGGTAAACCACAACAGACGAAATGACTGCAAAAATCAACTATAATCCCAAGTATGTTATATAAATGAATATGCTAACAAGACAAGATCAAGAGCCTACCTCATCCGGACGTTCGATGAATACCATCGTTGAGCACGCAACTCAAAGCTTTATACCTACAACTTTTTCTCAACAACCAAGAAATGCAAGCATATGGTGATAATATATAATGTTATCATATACAATATCATAGTCCATTAACATTCATAACAAATACGCCCATGGAATAATAATCCAAATATTTGCGAGATATCAATTGGACGAGAAAAGAGTATTTCTATTAAAAAATGATCAACATAAGTGGCCTGATGCCAGGTAAGCATGTATGGTGCAAATTAGGGTTATAATAGTAAACCACAACATATGAAATGACACGCATAAATCAACTCTAATCCCAAGTATGCTATACAAATGAAATTCTAACAAGACAAGGCCAAGAGTCTACCTCGTCCAGACATTCGATGAAGACCATCGTTGAGAACGCAACTCAAAGATTTATACTTGCAACTTGTCCTCAACAACCAAGATACACAAGCATATGGTGATATATAGTGTTAGCATATAGATTAACATAATCCATTAACATTCATAAAAAATATGCCCATGGAATAATAATTCAAATATTTGCAAGATATCAATTGGATGAGAAAAAAGTATTTCTATTAAAATAATCAACAGAAGTATATATGTGAAAAACTTATGTACCAACACACAATCGGAACCAAGAAACTAAGTCCCTCCAATTGGGCCTCCACCACTTCAATCCTCCACCAAAGGAAATCTCATAGAAAGGAGACAATGAGGTTCTCCATCACAAATAAGGAAGAGCTTGGGGGATGAAAAATGAGTTCAGACTTTCAAGGATAAAGGGATGGGGATTCAATATGAAGTGAAATTTCTCTAGAGTATATTTTCTCTCAAAAGTTGAATTATCTCCTCTTCCAAGGTGTGGATATGGCTCAATTTATATCCTTCAAGTGGAAATGAAGGGTTGAGTCGAAGCGTTTCTAGTATATGGAAGGTCAAGGATCATGGATTTGGTGATGTGACATGGAAACCCAGAATAATTTTTAATTTTTATCACCAAAACTGATGTACCCGAGCTGTAGTGGAGAAACCTACATATATGCTTGTTGTCTAACTGGTAGGGCACATATATGTGGAAAATTTTTCTTTTTTGGCTATGGAATGTACAAAAGGGGACTTCAAGTCTGCATAGGGAAATGGAAAGGCCATCCAAGCAATTTTCATGGGGTGAGGCAACATTTTCTATAATAGATTCCCCCTAATGTGTGAGGTCAGAGGAGTATCTGCGATGGATGAAATACATTATAATTCCCAGAAGTGGATTAATGGAGACTCAACTGGAAGTGATAGTTACTCATGAGAATATTACAATCCACAATGACTTTGTACACATGGCTTTCAATCTGAATTACACTGCAGATTCATGTGGAAATATACCAAATAGTTGTTCATGGCCATGAATAGGTAATACAAAGTAGAAACATCCCATAGGTTTTCATAGTCACGAACAAGGCCCAGTGGAAACCAGTCTCAAAATAAATCTGAAGATATCTGTATACAATGGAGTACTATCTAATCTCCCATGATCACTGAAGTCATATAGGTATTGGCCCAATGAACAATAGCAATATCTCACGAAAGATGCTACTATAAACCGTTGCTCCATGTCTTATACATGATCCACCAAAGGTGCAAGTCTACATCATGTGAATAGAGGAGTTGACGTCAAACATAATGAGACTTTGTTTGATTACCGTCATTAAGGTATACCGTTAACAAATGTGAGATAGCCTATCGATAATGAAAGTAGGTATCAAGGCACTGAGTAAATTATTACAAGTGGGAATAAAGGTGTTGAGGTTGAAAAATTGAAGAATCCATTGATCATGAGACATTGATGTATTCCAAATTGTAGATGGTGGGAGAACATGCCACTAATGAATGCAAGCCTCTAGGTACTCATAGGACTCTGGGCCTCATTTCCATAATAGATGGGTTGAAGTCGATGGAAGAAGACCCACTGAAAGGAGAGCATTAAGGCATCTCTCCTCAGTCAGCACGAGGTACAAAGAAATAACTTGATGATGTGAAGGAACTCGGATGAAGAGGATGTTCACGAACCAACGACCTTATGCGTATTTTGCATGCACCAGATGCAAGTAGTGCATGAAAAAGACCCTTTGAATAACATCCAATAAGGAAGACTGTCGACAAAGGCTAGGAAACCACCAATAAGGCTAATGGAATCCAAGACATTCCACGAATCCCAATGTGTGAATATATTTCTTATCGTTGAACAAAAGGGAAACCCCTTAGTTAGCGACCAATGAGGAGATGTCGAGTGTTGGGTTCAAGGTTACCTACCCATAATGAAAGTAGGACCAAGGTGCATAGTAGGACTACAACTTCATGTAACTCTGAGACACACCGAGGGTATGGTCGACATGAAAAGTCAAGAGTTATGAGAAATGGCCGACACATGCTTATAGAAATCCTTTGAACAAGAGCATGAGACATACGGAGGACTTTAGCGGCATAGAATTGATGATGAAACTTTTTGGTGCTAGAGGCATCACTCAAACTCTCCATAGGGACTAGAAGAATAACCAGTCGAAGGAGTAAACTCTAAGTAATGAGCTCAACTTCCTAAGGTCATGCTA
>CBVK0102153520.1:0-11817 GCA_900067695.1 Picea abies
GCCCCCCCCTCTCCCTCTCCAAATCATCATGACCAAGTGTTGGAAAAGAGTTTTGGATAATTATTGGGAATCACGCAAGAACAGATCATGTGATATTTTGTCTAAGGAGAAGCGCACGTGCAAAGCAATTGAAGAATGTTCAGGAGTCAGCGTGCAAAAGGAGGAAAATAGTTAGGATTTTGGGACATTTTGTCCACATTGTAATGAGCTTAGAACTAGGGTAAAACTATAAATTGTAATATATTTTTTGGTAGAAGGGGTAATTTATAGAGTTTATGATGTGAATTTCTTTTGAGTTAGTCGAGTTTTGGATAAGTCTTGAGGAAGCTTTTGTAGGTATGACTGAGGAGTGAACCTCTCACTGTAGTAGAATGGATAGGAAGGTTTGTGTAATGGCTATTGTTGCATTTTTTTAAAGCATAGTGTGAAACTGTAAGAAGACTATAAATGACTAATACAAGAATTATTTCATTATGGACGTAGCCCAGATTGGGCTGAACCACGTTAAAGCCTGTGTCTTGATGTGATGTTGTGTGTGTGACATGGATAACATAGAATGTTTAGTATTATGAATATGTTACTGATATCGTACAGTGATGATGAAATCTTAGTATTATGAATGTGTTATTCATATATGTTTTCATAATTCCGCACACTTAAGTAATTGGTCAATGAATGAAAGTCAAGTCAAGTAATGATGCACACAAGGTATGTTGCATGAATATTAAAGGGTAAGTAATAGAAACTATGCACACAGTAGATGAATGGATAATGCATAGTATGACTATGTTGAATGCCTCACTTACCCCCACTGTAGAAACTTGGTTCCTACAACCCCTCTGGATGCCTCGGGTGAGAATTCACTTTCTTGCAGGTGATGGAGAAAGGGTCGATGTCTAAGGGTTTTGTTAGTATGTTATATTTGAGCCTAGGGTATGCCCCTTGCATGCCAACAAATGGTTATGTTTTCGGGACCAAGTTATGTAACTAAGGGGGATTTTTGGAGGTCAAATAAGGAAGATATCATAGAATGGTTAGAGAGGAAACAACAATAATTTTCCAAAGAAATGAATAGGAACCTATGGCTCAACGATGAACAATGGTTCAAAAGGTATGTGTTTACAGACCTTCATGAAATCTGCTTTGGTGAATTTATGATAATTTTGATTGAATGGTTAGAAATGCTAGTGGAGAATGTTGGGAGATATGGACTTGAGGATCTAAGAAACTGGACCTATGAATTGATCATACAATTGAATGTAGTAAGTAATAAATATTCTCACACAGTTGATTTTTGGTAGAATAGTATATTAGGGGGTTACATTATAGAGTTTTCAATAGATTGTACCCAGTTTCATAGTGTCGCAAAGAGGGGATTCTTCAAGGTTCTGCGCAGAAGATTTTTTAATGCACTGTCTACCTAGATAAAGATGGTGTTGTGTGAAAAGAATGTTATGAAGATGGAATCCGACTGCTAGGCACCCTCATGCACATAAGGGGATTGGGGGATGACCAAAGGATGGTCTGAGAGTGGAAAAGGATGAGTAAGGAACAAATGGACTGAGGATGTTGAGAGAGGAAGACAAAGAGATTGGAGTACTGTGTTGTGGGAAAAGGTTTAGGTATAGTAAGAAGGATATTATGGTTGAGAGAGAAGAAAAACACATAGTTTTTGAGAAAAGTGACCCTTGTGCAGTACTTCAGATCACACCATACAAAGACAGGAAAGAGAAAGAAACTTACCATAAATAAAGAAAAAAGTTGATGGGATCATACTGGATCATATCAACTTTGTATGTGCCACCATTGTATGATAGACCACCAGTATTTGATATGCCTCTAGACTATGACCATATGGAGAAGAAAACTAAGAAGGTGTGTACTTTAAAGATATTTTTAATAATTTTCTTAGATATAATGAAGTATGAATCTATGTTTATTAGTCTGCATAAAATGATTAACCATTGTTCCCAAGAAAAAGAGAGACATGTAGTACATAGATAAATTAACCAGGTGTACAATAAGAAGTGAACCAATAGGGAGTTCAAGCTCAATGTGTAGATAGGATCTTACGAAATGGATATATAACTTTATATTTAGGTTTAGATGTAAATTGTATACTAAGATAGGCTTGAGAAATGATGGGCCAAATGAAGTTGATTTGGTCTCCTATCAAGTTGAAATGAGCGAACCAATATAATATTGTCCCGGTCAGAAGGTTAATAGGAGTAAATGTCAATATTGATGAAGTACATAGTGTACCATACTTCAAAGTGATAGACATAGTAGATGCCAGCACACCTATCCAACACTGTTGGGACTGGATTGGGCATTTGATAATTATATGATCATTGAATTAAATAAGAGATAGATGGTATTCTAAGTGGAATAATTAAAGGTAACCACACCAGTGACCCCACTGGATGGCAAAGGTATGTAGAACCAACAAAGAGAAAAGGGATTGATAATTTCTATAATATGATTGCGCGAATGGATAAATATGTCAATCCTATAGCGGAATACGTACTTAGTTGGAGAAGCATCATCTCATGCGCATTAGACTCAGAAGATGCTCTGGAAAATTGGTAACAAATAATGCATGAAGTGTTGACCAGAAAGTGTACTTGAATTACATGTGCATTGAGATGGATTGGGACCGAAATAGTCAAACCTCCAAGGTATACTAGCCTGAAACCTATATAATATTTTATCAGTGAGTTTGAAATTCATATTCTAGATCATCATAGACTCTCACCCTTGTATGTAGCACTGAAAGTGACTTCAGCGAGATGGTGGGATATGCACAAAGATGGTATAAGAGAATGGCCGCAATGTAAGAGCTTATTGCAATTCAAATTTGGGACAGAGAAGGAAAGTATCATACCAAAATATAGTGTATTATGTTTTCCAGTGAATCATGTTATGAAGTGTATTGTGAAATGGAGATCAGTACCTCAACAATAATGGACTCACTTATTTGTGCATACTCTGGATACAATTCCCAAGAATTGGTACATTAAACTAAAAGTGCGTAGAGGGACATGAGATTGGGAAGAATTGACCAGGAACTTCAAGATAACACTTAGTTTTGAAAGCAATAATCCATTGATTGACTCATCATTTCAAGTTATCATAAATAATATTTTTTCATCAGAAGATGTGTTGAGATCACTGTCATTGCATAGTGCGCCTAGAGTTACTACGACAGTTGAAGAGGTCTTGCATTGTTATAATGTCACAGAAGAATCCCAAGATGAGGGGGATCCAAGGAAGTTACATATATTAGAGACTGAATGGGAGTGTGCAGTAGAGGGACCACAACTAGAGTCATACATACATGCAACGCCCCTAAGAATGTGAAAATTGAACATTGGTACAGAAGAAAAACCTAAGTTTATAGGAGATTACTGGAGTGAGGAAACATTTGAGAAGATTGATGACTTACAACATGAATACCAGGCTCTATTTCTAATGAAGTTCTCTCATATGAAATGAATCATCGAGAAATTAGGAGAAATGAAGATTCCACTAAAACCAAATGAGAAACATGTGTGACAGAGATCCTATAGAATGAACTCGAAATATAAAGAGAAGGTAAAAGAAGAGATAAACAAAATGTTAGAGGCTAGAATTATAGAACCTATTGAAGAATCATAGTGGATTATCCCTATGGTGGTTCAAGACAAGAAGACAGGAGGAATCAAGATATGCATAGATCTGAGGAATTTGAACGATAAATGTTTACATGACCCTTTTCCTATTCCTTTTACCGATTAAGTAATAGAGAATGTATGGGGTCAAGAAGCTTATTATTTTATAGATGGATTCTCAGGATACCACCAAATAAGGATTGCATAAGAAGATCGATATAAGAATACCTTTATGACATAATGGGGTGGTTATGATCTAGGTGGATATCAGTGGCCACCCACCTATTCCTCTGGCTTGAAAAACATCTTTCCACCTTGGCAGTTTTTCGGCAGTTTTTCGGGTTCCAAACTTTCGGGCCCATTTTGAGGCCCTAAATGACGTTTTTTGAGATTTAGGGCCCAGGTGACTACCAATGGCACTTACCTGGGTCACTTGGAAATTTTCTTCTTGGTTATACCTTTCCAATGGACTATCGTGCACCTAAAACGGAGATCGTATGCAAAATTTACGACCCCAGGAAGTTGATGTACTAACTTACCCAAACAGGGCCCACATGAATTTTGGTGCTTCATCTCCTAGGGTTAGTCTAGGGTTTTTGAAGTTTCTGTTTATTGTAAAAGGACTTCAGAGCCTCATTGTAACCATCTTCCTTTGAATGCGCATATCTATCACATCTCTTCTCAAAGATAATCCGCCACCATTCCAGCAAGCTTGTTTTCCGTTGCATTTTACAGTTTCATCTTATTTCCTTATTGAATAGAAAAATAGTTTTACTTTATCTATGTTATTCTGCGTTAAGCATCTATTAATAATTTGTAGTCATTCTATTCTTCTCATAAAATATTCTGGAGTTTATAGATAGTATTGATGCTATAGAAACATTATGTTGGTCGAACCACAGTAGTTTGTAGTAGACAGTGGCGATGCTACAGAAACATTTCTACTAGCCGAAACTTCGACAAGAGGTCAGCATGTATATCAGGTCGTGTACTACATGTGTTATTTCCAAACCGACCACTAAGAAACAAGGCATGTACACCCCTCTTCCTACTCCTGACAGGCCATGGGAATCCATCTCAATGGACTACATGTCGAGCCTCTCGTACACCAAGAAGGGAATTGACTGTGTTTTTGTGGTTGTTGATCATTTTTATAGGATGGTGATTATGGTTTCCTGCAAGAAGAGAATCACAGCAGAGGCCACTGCCAAGATCTTCTTTGAACGATTCTAGGTACATTTTGGAATCCCACAAACCATTGTATCATATTGGGACAGTCGATTTCTCTGCACATTCTGGTCGAGCCTCTGGTCACTACTAGATGCCAAGCTCACCAAATCCATGGCCTTCCACCCCCAGAAAAATGTCCAAACCGAGGTCATAAATCAAATGATTATGCATATCCTATGCATGTATAATTCCAAGCACCCTCACACATGGGATGAGAGTCTTCCCTATGATCATCATAGCTACAACCGAGCCCTATATATCTCAACTAGACATAGCCCCTTTTAGGTGGGGTTGGGATTCCAACAATTCGGTCCCATAGATGTTGCACTTCCCCTTGTTGTCACCTCGGTTGACTCATATCCTGCTCCAATTGAAGATGACAAAGCCACCCAGTTCATTGAGCGGATCCATCACATCCACCAATAGGTTTAGGATATCCCACTAAAGTCCAATGACAAGTACAAGAAGTGTCATGATCAACATCGGGTGCCACATAAGTTTCAGGTGGGCGACAAAGTTTGGTTTCACTTGTAGAAATAACGCCTTACAGTACCCCATCGGAAGCTTCACCCACTCTATTATGGGTCATACACCATCACCAAGGTTATGGGGGATAATGATTTTGATCTCAACATTCCTCCTTTCCTTGGCCTGCACCCAGTGTTCAATGTGGATCTCCTTCGGGCTTATTTCCCACCATTATTGGACACCTCAGAAGTAGCAGAACAACTGACACCAATAGAGCTCAACCTTGACTGCATACAACAGGAATCCAGTGATCATATTTTGGACACAAAGATCAAGGGCACTCAACAGTAAAGGATCCATCTTTATCGAGTTGTCAAAGCAGGGAAGCTCCTACACCAAGGTAAGCGGCTCACCCAGGGCCAAATTCAGCAGAAATTTCTTCATCTGATGGGGGAAATCAACACAATGGATACCATTTCTTCCTAAGGAGGTAGGATTGATTCAGGTGGATATCAGTGGCCACCCACCTATTCCTCTAGCTCGAAAAATAGCTTTCCACCTTGGCAGTTTTTCGGGTTCCAAACTTTTGGGGGCATTTTGAGGCCCTAAACGACGTTTTTTGGGATTTGGGGCCCAATTTCTCCAAAAGGCACTAACCTAAGCCAATTAGAAATTTTTCTTCTCAGTTATACCTTTCCAACGAGCTATCATGCGCCTAAAACAAAGATCGTACGAAAAATTTACGACCCTGGGAAGTTGATGAATTAACTTACCCAAACTGGGCCCACATGACTTTTGGCGCTTCATCTCTTAGGGTTAGGTTTTTGGATGTTTAGGGTTTTTGAAATTCCTTTTATTGTAAAGGCCTTCATAGCCTCATTGTAACCATATTATTTTGAATGAGCATAGTCGTCACATATGTTCTCAGAGATAAGTTGCCACCATTCCAACAAACTTGTTTTCCACTGCATTTTACAGTTTTAGCTTATTTCCTTATTGAATAGAAAACTGAAGAAATTGAGCATAAGAATATTCAGACAATAAAATTGGCAGAAAAGGCCTCAATCCATAATTCTCAACATTGTATTCATCTTAATGATATAAATATATAATACAATAATGAAACCACCTCAATTTTTCTCACATCAACACCTCATCAGGAGATAAGGTAGGAGGAGACAATATAGGAATCTAGAAACACACTTAGGATAACAAATATATCCTAGTATGTAAAATATACAAAGGTGGTATTCTAAGACTTAATGATTGTATATGAGAAAGAGGCTAACATTCCCCCCCTCAATCATAAGTCCAAACAACAATACCAACAAAGCAGGTGCATAAGTTGGTATATCTCCATGTCTTCATGTTGAAACTCCTGAGCTGAGCCAAAGAACTCCTAGAGGCTCGGACAAAGATGGAGACCCCAATTTAAGAATAAGTAACAAATAAAAGCAAATTTATTCAAGGCTTTCATGCATGTATACTTGACTTAGAAGAACCCATGACACCATGTACTCCACTAGAAGAAAGGTAGAAAAGGGAACATACAGTGACCAAATTTGTGGAGAGAATAAAGAACCTAGAGGTAGAATGTACTCAGCTCTATGCAGAAGCCAAAGTCTCATTGACACAACTAACTAAATATAGGGAGCTACAGGATATCATCCAAAAGATACAGTTTACACAGGAAAAGGATCAGAAGTTCAAAGAAGTAATGTGTACATTACCACCAACAGAGGTGGTAATAGAAATGGATGAGAACATGAAGTTGTATTCATAAATGAATTAGCTAAGGGAAGAGTAGTAGGCTCTCACGTAAAATCTTGAGGTACTACAATACAAAGCTTATAGCGTGACATTGACCTTAGCAACCACTAGAGGTATAGTCAAACAAGAAGTTAAAGAAAGTGTTGAGAAGATGAAGGCTCAGGTTACTATCGAAATAGTCGGCATGCAAAAAGAGACAAAGGTAAAGGAGAAGGACACAACAACAAAGGAAACATTTGAAAAGTTCATGGTGAATCAGAAGAAGGCCCAAGTGGCTTAGGATGAGCCACAAGTGAGTGTTGGGTGCCTATTGGACTGACATTTTGGATAAGTCTTGGAAATTACATAGGAATGGATCGCACGACATTTTTGGCTAAGGAGCAAGACACGTGCAAAGAATTTGAAGAATGTTTGGGAGTTAGCACACAAAAGGAAAAAATTACTTAGGATTTTGGGACTTTTTCCATATTGTAAAAAGCTTATCCCTAGTGTAAAACTATAAATTGTAATGGGTTTTTAGGTAGAAGGGGTAGTTCATATATTTTATGATGTGAAGTTATTTTGAGTTAGTCGATTTTTTGAGAACACTTGAGGAAGATTTTTGAGGTATGATCGAGGAGTGAAGCTCACACTACAGCAGAATGACTAGGAAGGTTTGAGTAATGGTTGTTATTGCAGATTTTTGTAAGCACAGTGCACAACTGTAAGAAGACTATAAATTACTAATATAATAAGCCAAGCATTGTGGGTGTACCCTAGATTTGGGTGAACCACGTTAAAACATGTTTCTTGATGTGAGGCTTTGTGTGTGACATCGGTAGCATAGAATGTTTAGTATTATGAATATGTAACCGATATTGTGCAGTGATGATGAAAGATTAGTATTATGAATGTGTTATTCATATATATGTTGTGATAATGTCACACATTGAATTAATTGGTAATTGAATGAATTCAAGTAAAGTAATGATGCACACAGGGTATGTTGCATGAATATTAAAGGGTAAGTAATAGAAACTGCACACATGGTAGATGAATGGATAATGCATAGTATGAGTATGTTGAATGCCTTACTTCCCCCCACTGTAGAAACATGGTTACTAAATCCCCTCTATATTCCTTGGGAAAGACTTCACTTTCTTGCAGGTTATGTCGAAAGGGTTGGTATCTAAGGGTTTTGTTGGTATGTTATCTTTGAACCTAGGGTCTGCCCCTTGTACGCCAACACCAAGCACACCAAAACTATGGTATATAAAAAAAACCTTCCCACATCAGTGTTGATGCATCGAACTCATGTGGATTATATATCTTTTGTATCAACGTTGACACATCAACTTGTGGTGGTGTATCAAGGTTATTTAACTCATGGACCCTAGTGTGTATCGACCTCTTTCAAATGATCTCCGTCGGTGTGTATCAACCTATTTCAAATGTTATTTTCTAGTGTGTATTGACAACCATCATGTGATTTCATGTCATGAGTTGTGAGTTATGCGTAAGGGAGTTTCTTTGTTTAATATGTAAAGAAGGGAAATGAGGGGGAACGTGGGTTGTGGCCCCCCTCATTCTCCACCTTACCATACTAAAAGTAAACACAATTAATTCCTCAACAACATTTACATATCAACATTGGAAACACAAAATATGACGATGTATAGGAATGTTTAACTCAAGGTTTCTGACACATATCAAGCTAGGTAAGGTTTTGGGCGATGTAGGAGTCTTGCATGGACTTTGGTCATTCAAAAGGGGGGGCTCATGGGTGGTGGTGGCCCTCTCCCTTTCCACCTTGAAGTGCATGAACTAAATACTAAGGAAGGAGGGGGGTCATAGGTTGTGTCCCCCCCCCTCCCCCTCTCCAACTTACCATAATGAAGTGCAGGTTAAACTATGGTATACAAACCCCCTCCCATGCTTAATAAATTAACCTTATTTTACTTATTTTCAATTAAACTCTATTTTATTTAAATTCATTTTAAACTTAAACAATTTAAATTTAAATTTAAATCATTAAATTTAAAATAATTTATTTTTAAGCAATTTTGAAACCGAACGTTGTTGATTGTAGTGGGACTGAACAATATTTAATGATGATGTTAAGGGGTTAACACAACTGAGCATAACTTTGAAGTTCCATATCTTTCTCATACTATGTCCGATTGAGGAGCCATTTTTTTTTACAAAGGGAACGAGGAGACACTTCTAGTGAGATAAATTACCACGTCATTCAAACATTTCAGTGGTGGCATGGCTAACGAAGATGACTTGGGAAAGAAGTCGCTAGTGATTTTTTTGGCACTTATGGACCTCGTATTTCGATTATGTCGATTGTGTTGGAATCATAATCACATAAATCATATAGTTGGCCTATTTTGGGGATGGAAAATACACTTTGACAAACACCCAAAAATTTCAAGTAAAGGCATTTTTTAATGAATGTTTAGGTCTTGTTCTTGCTCTCGCCTTGCCCAAATTCAGTTTTTCCAGTTTCTATGTTATCTATGTTATACATGATCTTAATTCATCCATTGGAGATGAGGTCATCTATCTGTGTCTCAAAAATATAATCCCATGAAAATAACCATTTGATGTTTGGATCATTTGACATTGTTTAGGAGTTGTGAAGACCAATTCTTCTCTAAGGTGCAATTTAGAGACAATGTAAGTCTTGTAGATGCTACAATTAACACGCCTCATGGTAAATTACACTTTCATGATCAAGGTTAGTCATAAAATCAAAAGTTTCAATATATGGATGCTAGTATGGTATGGGTAATAAAATTTGTTGGCAACACAAGCAAACTCAATCATGACTGCAACATGACATAGATTAGGAAGGTAGGCAGTCACTAATCAGTTATCGAGTTAGGAATGGAATTATTAATAATTGGAAATGATAGGAACCTAAATAATTGGCACAATGATAAGGATCTCATATTGAGGAGAATAGGAGAGGCCTTAAGGTGGAGGATTATTGCTGACAAGGTCTGTGTTGGAGAGAAAAGGAAGATCACCATTGATATGCTCAGTGTCACTATCGATGAGGGGTCGACATCTTTCTTCTAGCATACCGGCAATAGAAGGGGGAAACTTTCCAACAAACACTCTGCATTGGAGGGAAATAAAGGAAGATTTATGATACATGATGTATCAACAGAAGAAAGATTAACCTCACAAATACACTATGTATCGATGAAGATGAGATGAACCTTGTTGATACACCATGTATTAAAGAAGATGAGATGATCCTCATCGATACACCATGTATCGATGAATATGAAAGATCGATTGTCGATGTATCAGTGGTCAAGGACTGATGGTGCCAATGTATCGACGCCCATAAAATGATTGATGTTGATACATTAGAAAGTGGAAAAAGAAAATGTCTAAGTGTTGGCCCTTCTTACGTATCAATGACAAAGAGAGGATCATTGTTAATCCCTAATATTGGCTCATTAACCCTTAATTGGGGAATTTTAGATTAGTAATGTTATTTTATTTATGTCGGATTTATGCCATTAGTTGTAATTATACCTCCTAGTCTCCTATATATACCAAGGAGACATTTTCATTTTGAATCATCTTCTTTTTCAAGGCGTTGAGTACTTTTCCTGAGGTTTTTCTATGTGATATTGATGTTTGGTTCTTAACATATGGTATCAGAGCTCAAAGTCTTGGGGTTTCACTGCAACATCTGAGACACCGTGGAATTTTTGCTATAACCTTTTTTCTACAATGTTTCATAAGGAATGGCTTGGAGGATATTTATCATATGGATCAAGGTACGTTGAGTTCAAAATTCAACTCCTGAGGCCTTATACTTTCGGCAATACAGCCTGCACAAGATAGGGTTCTGGAATCATCCTGAAATGAGTCATTGCGGAATTTCGCTATAAAAAAATTTCTGTAACGTTTCAGACCCTAAACTCTGAAGGAAATTTACATAAATTATTAAGGTATCTGTGTTAAAAAGTTCAACTTCTAGTTCAACTTAAATTTGTAGATACACCTTGTGTAAGATAGGGTATCCGACTAGTCCTATTGACTAGTCTTAAGAAGGTGTTCCAGGTAAAACAATCATAACTTCTTGCTAGAGTATCCAAATTGAGTGGGACTGGTTTCATTGGATCATAACCATTCTGTAGTATTTTGGTTGTGAGTTTCAAAATTTGATATCAATTATTTTGTGTGGGGCATGCTATACAAATGAGATCTCTTGGAAAGGCCAAAAATCGGCAAGTTGTGAGGAAGTTACCGTAAATTCCACTTGGCACATCCAATTTTGATTAGACCTATGGCATTGCAAGGAAGAAATATCAGAGAACTAGCTGAAAGAAAGTTTCATACCCAGAAGGGCCAAAACTTGGGAGATAGAATAGAATAAATATTTTCTAGGAGAACCGCCTCAAAATCAAGATTCAAAAGTGATACTTGGCCAACATGCCACCAAAAAAGGGACCTTCTACACCAAATAAGCCTCTAGAAAATCCTAATTGGACTCTTGATGAAGGTGAATAAATGCATAGGGACGTAAATGAACTACAAAAGAAGATGGATTCAATGGAAGCTAAGTTGATGGATTCAATAGAAGCTAAGATGGATTCAATGAAGCTAAGTTGGATACTAAGATAGATGGTTTAAAAGGGGAGATCATGGAAGTATTGAAAAATTTTGTAATAGAGAAGACACCTGAAAGTGA
>CBVK0102153522.1:0-11685 GCA_900067695.1 Picea abies
AATCTTACACTTAGACAATATAGCAAGGGATCCACACGTCCACTAGTGCTCAGCCACTAGGGACACATCCACTTGTGCTCATCCACAGCGACGTCATACTCAACAGATCTCTATCTCAACTAAGTCCACAGGAGAATCATCTGGAGTACCATCTCAAGACTGACTCAATTGAGTTCACGAGAGTACAAAGGCAGGAGACCACATCGACTCAACTCTCACAGAGGAGAACAATACACCCATCACATGGGCACACCCAACACTAGGGCACACATTGACTCAACTCAGTCCACAGGAGAACGATACACCCATCACATGGGCACACCCAACACACGGGCTCTCTCACAAGTCAACTCAACTCGGCCCAGAGGAGAACGTATCCTGGAGAATGTCACACGACGCTGCAATCATCAACACTCCCTCTCAGCTAGGGAGGCATTCTCCACCAGGCCAAGTCTCTCACGAAAGTACTCGAACTTCGTCCTGGCAAGATGTTTGGTGAAGACATATGCAATCTGCTCATGTGTAGAAAGGTATTGCACATGTACTGCTTTCCTCTGTACCATATCTATGATATAATGGTATTTGATCTCAATGTGTTTCGATTTATCGTGAAACACAGGATTCTCTGAGAGCTTCACACAGCTCTGGTTATCACAATGAATAATAGTGGAATCCATCTCATAACCAAATAAATCTGCAAGGAGCTTGCGAAGCCACACTGCTTTGCGAACTGCCACACACAATGCTATATACTCTGCTTTTCCGGTACTCAAAGCCACAGAGCTTTGTTTCCTACTGCACTAGGAAACCATGGCAAATCCCAAGGTAAAACAACAACCAGATGTGCTCTTCTGGTCCACTTCGCTCCCTGCCGAATCTGCATCGACATATCCCTAAAAACACATGTCTACACTAGATGCATATCTCAGGCCATATCTAACTGCGCCTCGTATATATCTCAATACATGCTTTGCTGCTATTCGATGAGTCTATCTCGACTAACTCATAAACTGACTGAGTACGTTCACTACATAGCATATATTAGGTATGGTGTTAACCAGATACATCAATGATCCAATCAGCTGTGGGTAAAGATGTGGATCAATCTCGCCTGAATCAGTAGAAGCCTTGTTCATTTTCTTCAGATCCATCACCATTGGTGTAGGCATGGATTTGCAATCTGTCATACCGAACTTCTTCAATATCTCCATTGTATATTTTCCTTGACTCAGGAAAATCTCATCAGTCCTATGCCATACTTCTAGTCCCAAGAAGTAGTGCATCGTACCCATATCCTTCATCTCGAATTCAGAAATCAATGCATGCTTGCATTCAACAATAAGTCTTTCTGAGTCGGTGAGGAATAAGTCATCAACGTATAGGACCAAGATCAGACACTCATTACCAAAAATGTGATAATATAGGTTTGGATCAGCAACACTCTTGTTGAAGCCCAAACTCATCATCCATCTTCTCGTACCAAGCATGAGGTGCCTGCTTTAGTCCATACAGGCCTTTCTTCAACCTGCAAACATGGGATTTCTGCTCATGTATCACGAATCCTTTTGGCTGCTTGATGTAAACTTCTTCCTCAATCTCACCATTGAGAAAGGTTGTCTTTACATCCATTTGATGTAGTCTCCAACCCATGGATGTTGCTAGTGCAATGATAGTACAGATGGAAGTGTATCGGGCTACAGGAGCAAATGTCTCCTCATAATCAATTCCCTCCATGTGTGAGAATCCTCTGGCTATGTAATGTCCCCACTTTGGGACATCACGGTATTACACAGTGTTATGATGACCAGGGTAGCCAGTTGGAGATTATAGCGAGTACAAAAGCTATTGAGGGATATTTTGGGGTCTGGCTTGCATCGCTCATCCTATTTCATCATTATGATCCATTCCGCACAGATTGGCTTTGGTTCTGTTGCATTCCGAGGATTTCCATGATTTTGAGTATTTTGAGCTATAGGTTATTTAAATTCACTGAAGAGATCATTTTGGGCACAATACTTGGAGGAACCTCTCAGTGTAATAGCTCATTGGAATTGGGAGGAACAACACTACAGGATAGGATGATGAGAAGTGACTTTCAGTGGCCATGGAAGCCACAAGGGGAGATAAGGCGCTTTTCAGAGGTAAAAAGGTTAATTAATTAGTTAAAGTAATTTAATTAATTAATTAATAATTAAAAAAGAAAAGTCACTTTGGAGAGACAAGGGGAGCAGGAAGTATAAAGAAGAGGCAAGGGCCTCTATTCTCTCATTCATGTATGATTATCATTTTAATATCTGGCTTCTAGCTAGAGAGCCCATACCTTGGGGGTTTTGAGGGTTTTGACTTAACAAACCCTAGAGGACAATTCGGTGGTGAAAGATTCCACCTAGCTTGTCCCAAGCTTGGTCTCGGGGATGCAATACTCCCCCCACACCATTCTAGTTCAGATCTACTCAACGCAGGAGGGTTCTACACTAGCCACAGGCACAGGAAAAGAGGGAGGGTGCACCATTGGGGGCTTCCAGCAAGGGGGGCGTACCATCCATTGAGGGAAGTTCGTTGCAGGTGATTGGCAGGGCTTCTGAGATTTTAGCACCTGGGTTTTCATTGCAAGGTCTTGGACATTAGATTTAGTCCATTCAGGAGGAGTTTTATGTGCCATTTGATTTATTAGATGCATGGGACGAATTGGAGGAGAGGAGCAAACTTCAAAAAGTGGTTTCAGTCATTTGCTAGCTCAGATCTTCACTATTTCGCTTGGGACTTCACCAGTGAGGTAACCAGGCCCCGATCTATCATTCTAGTGGTTTTGTGGAGCATTTGGAGGCATCTAGGAGGGAGGCCGAATTATCTAGGGTTTTAGGCATCCAGGGGGGTGCACCATTCCTTGGAGTGAAGTTAGATTTATGGGTTTGAGAGGGATTTTGACGATTTGGGCACTTGGGTTGTTCTTGCATTTACCCAATCTATTGTTTGGCATATTTACCGGAGGGTTTGGACATCTTTGGCAGCAGGGCCGAATTGTTGAGGCTATTCAGTGTTCCAGCAGGGCGTGGCGTCTTCCAGCTTGGGGGTTTGGCACTTCATACGGCCCAGATCTCATTCTTGTATTGGTCTTCATTGTTATTCAACCTTTGGAGGCTTACATTGTCTTATCAAAGCATTTTGTAGCAGCTCTTATTGTGTTTATTGGATCCATCTGTTGATCATTCCAGATCTGCATCATTCTTGTATTCAGGGGCTTCTTCTATTTATGAATAATATCAAATCTGAGGTATTTTGGATTGTCTATCATATTGTTGATCTTGCATATGGTTGAGGTATGCTCCATTACTGTATCTTCTTGTTATTTGTTGCAAACACACATTAAAGTCATCAGTATAACCCTAAGAGCAACCTAAAGGATCATAGTAACAAAAGTGTTTGATGAAATGCGACAACCAGTAAAAGTTTAAAATTCATGCAAGACGTGATGTTCCTGGCATAATGGCTTGGGAACATTACAGGCTACAAATCTCGCTTTGTACTTCTCGACACTTCCATCAACTGCATGCTTGATCTTATAGATCCACTTGGAAGTCACCACAGACTTCCCTTCCGGTCTCAGAACAATATCCCACACATCATTCTTCATGATGGACTAATACTCTTCTGTCATGGCATCTTGCCATACCTGCTGGCCTGCTGCTTCTCCATGACAAGAAGGCTTAGTATCAATGATCTGGCTCATGGTTGAAACATAGCTCGAGAAACTATGTGGTCTCTTTCTCTCTCGGAATGTGCCTCGAGGAGTTGTGTGTCCCTCTGCCTCCTGCAGGGTCTGTCGAGCCCAGGCAGGCCTTTTATAGCCTACTGCAATGTCTCTAGGAGCATCTACTGAAGCTACTGGATCAATGGTTGTCTCTCGTAGCTACTGGATCAACATCGACAGTGGAGGCAAGTTGTCTTCCTTTCTTCCAGGTAGGACATTCTCTCGCAAAGTGTCCATACTCGTCACATTTAAAACACTGAATCATTCTTGCTTTGACATCATCTTCCTTCCATTCTTCCTTCTCTTCATCGGTAGCTGCTTCTGGTAGAGTCTTTTGTATCACACTCAATAAGTCATCCTTTTCCAGGGTGATCTGTAGTCTTGACTTCCAGGAACGGAAGTTGCTTGATCCATCGAGTCTATCTTCCACCAAGGTTTTGCTCCTCATAGTTTGAAGATTCTTCCACAAACCCTTAGCAACTAGGCTAGGAAACCTAACGACTAGGCTAGGCTAGCAACCTTAGGTTTCGTTGGACTTATGACTACCAACAATAAGCCTTTAGAAGGTCACAAGAACACTGGTGAGCTGTAGAAACCCTAGAACCGAAATTTCTGCAGAAAATTGTGGAACCCTAAAAACCCTAGGGCCAAAAATCCAAAATTCTTGAAACTGCAATCTGAGAGTCTCTAGAGGTGCACTGAAGGAGGTCGTACACTCCTATGCCAAAAATAGCCCCAACGTTTCAGCGTAGGGTGATGAAACAACCAAAAAGGACAGGGTCGTACCTTTTTCTAGAAACTCTAAAAGGGTCGTACGGTTCTTCAACTGAGAGGTGACGGTTTGCTAGAAACTTGTGCAATGGTTTCTTTCAAGTCCTTTGCTCTGATACCATGTTGAATTTTCACTATGCTAGGCTCGAGCATGAAGTTTATTTCATTTAGCATGTACTTGAACCATAAACAAATGCAACAACACCATACACAAGTGCAGCAATAACCAAGATCACAAGAAGAATAACCATGCACAAGAACACAAGAAATATCCTGGGAAAACCCTTTGCAACCAAGGGAAAAACCCACCAATCCTTTGCTATATTATCAAGAGAAAATCCCCCAACCATAAACCCTAGATGCACACAAAAGGGTGCTCTACAACCCTGAAACTAGCACCCAAGAGAGGTGTGAACTTCAACCTTACAAGTAGGTCTGAAATTTCCAAATGATAAGTGACAAGTGTGAGTGTGTGTTTCCTCAATGGGGAAATCACCTCTATTTATAGAAGACCAGACACAGCAATAGGTGTGTCTATTGGCACAACAAGGCCGACTTGTATCCTTTACATAACAATTAGGGTTACAAGTAAATCTTACACTTAGACAATATAGCAAGGGATCCACACGTCCACTAGTGCTCAGCGACTAGGGACACGTCCACCCTGTGCTCAGCCACATGGACGTCATACTCAACAGATCTCTATCTCAACTGAGTCCATAGGAGAATCATCTGGAGTACCATCTCAAGCATGACTCAACTGAGTCCACGGGAGTACAAAGGCAGGAGACCACATCGACTCAACTCTCACAGAGGAGAACGATACACCCATCACATGGGCACACCCAACACATGGGCTCTCTCACAGGTCTACGCAACTCAGTCCAGAGGAGAACGTATCCTGGAGAATGTCACACGACGCTGCAATCATCAACACATACCCGAGGAAAGGGACCCACGGATTTGAATGCTTTTTTTAAAATGCTAAATTGAGGGAGGGGTTGCCTAATATTTAACTCTATGGCCTTCTAAAACCTAGTAATTAATGGTAATATTAAATTCTTTACGTAAAATTTAAGTAAAAGGATGAAAATGAAAGATAAAGGAGAATTTTAGGTCCCATTAAAAATTCAGCAGACTTAACGGTTTTCAGAATTTCAAGATGGGCAGGATTGCAACGTTTCTACTAGATTCTATCATGTATGAGGGTATGGAACCGGCACTTAACCAAGAACATCAAGACCTCTATGTACCTTGATGTTGGTGGCATTGATTGTTGAACTTTTCTGCCATGACCCTAGTAAAAATGTGCCCTTCACTCAAGTAAAATCACTTATTAGGCATGTTAAGTTTTTTCTATCTTATTTTAATGCTTAAAGGGTGACATTGATGATGAGGATCCATGTAATTATTTGTTGTAGCATGATTTCTTTTGGACTCTACAGGTCATTTAGAGCCTCTTTGTTGATGTATTTTGGTTCAGAGATGGATTGCACTCGGTGCTATTTTAGTTATATGCACCCCTGATATATACATGAGAAACTTATTTGTGTATAATGGTTTGGATTCATAAGGATGCACATGAATATAAATAAAAAAATTTCAAAATTTGAATATTTTATGTATTTTTTGATCGACCTGTTTTTTGGTCTGGTTTTTTTCCAGTTCCGGTCCGGTTCACATTTTTGGGGTCAACCGATTCAATGACCAATCTGGTTCTGATAACACTGGTAAGGATCTTTACGAAGGGTAATTTTGCCACAAAAGAAAGGCCAAGTTTGAAGTTAAACCGTCCTTGTGCTTTTGTTGATTTGTCATTGATCAATAAAGAACATGTTGTTGTCATTTCATTGAGAGGTTGTTGCTGTCATTTCATCTCACGGTAAACACTTAATCAAGAACACCAAGACCTCTATGTACCTCGATGTTAGTGGCATTAATTGTTGAACTTTTCTGTCATGACCCTAGTAAAAATGTAACCTTCACTCAAGTAAAATCACTTATTAGGCATGTTAAGTTTTTTCTATCTTATTTTAATGATTAGAGGGTGACGCTGATGATGAGGATCCATGTAATTATTTGTTGTAGCATGATTTTTTTTGTACTCTAGAGGCCATTTAGAGCCTCTTTGTTGATGTGTTGAATTTAATGCAGCTGCAAGAGCCATTCTCCCTAGAGGATGGCTTAAGACCCTAGTTGTGGACTAGGGCCCTCGGTACACCCCTAGGGTTCTTGGTCTGGGACCAAGCAGTTAGAGCCATGGAAAAAGACCCTTGTGAGGGCCCCCAGTAGATGACCGAGGTTCTTGGTCTGGGACCAAGCAGCAAAAGACCCTTGTGAGGGCCCCCAGTAGATGACTGGGGTTCTTGGTCTGGGACCAAGCAGCAAAAGACCCTTGTGAGAACCCCCAGTAGATGACTGGGGTTCTTGGTCTAGGACCAAGCAGCAAAAAACCCTGGTATGGGCCCCCAGTAGATGACTGGGGTTCTTGGTCTGGGACCAAGCAGTAAAGACCCTAGATGTTTTCTATGGCCCCTGGATATGTTACAGGGAATCCTTTCCCTCAGCTTGGATTGATCCTTAGATGTGTTCCTTGGTAGTTTATTTAAGTCCCTAGAAGTGTCTAGGACCCCTAGATGTGTTCTAAGGTACCCATGCCTAAAGCATGGGTTGATCATTGGTTTTGTACCTTGGTAGATAAGACCCCAGATGTGTTATAGGGCAACCTGGTCTTTGATTAGGTAGATCTTGGTGTGATACCAAGACGTGTTGGTGTTTGATCCTCTTCCTCTTCCTCTCTTCCAGAATGGTCCACAGGACCTAGGAGAGATTATGAAGATGAGCATAACCACATTGAGGGGTGTACCCCATATGCAGTGATGATAAAGTTAATTGGTCACTCTGAGAAATATGGACATGTGTTGCCGCTAAGTAAACCTCTCCAAAACCCCTTACTTGTTCTTCACCTTTTGGTTTTTGAATTTGGGTTTGTTTGGGGTTTGTATTTTTGTTTTAGGGCTTAATAAGAAAAATATTAATTAATGTTTAATTATAACATATTAAATTAATATTTATATCAATTAAATATGTTATTTTTAATTATATTTTTATTAGTCTAGCCCTAGCCTAAAAGTATAAATATAAACCCTTCCCCCTCGCTTTCACTTACACTCACTTTCTCCTCTCCAAGGGTGGCGGATTGCTCTGAGGTTCTGTTACAGTTGTAGCCTCCTTCTGACAGATAATTGCGGCCTCCTTTGACAGTCCAGTTTTCATCCTTCATTAGATGTTGCATGTTCCTTGTTTTCCTTTGTTGAGTTAAAGGTTCTTCTGTTGTTTTCTGAAGCTGATTGAGGGTTGTTGTGGATTAAGGTTTTACTGTGCATTGAGGGTTATGATGTCACCCTCTCCTCCTGCCAGTCTAGTGCATTCAATCTTCTATTTGAGGATGTCGTCCCTCCTCCCTGAGCAGATCGAGATCCCTTTCTAGGCCGCGGCCCTTCATTGCTGAGTTATAATTACCCTTATAGGCAGTCGTCACCTAGATCTGGAACTTCCTCTCTCTAAGTGGCTGAATAAGGGTTTTGCTTCCAGATCTTTTTTAGTGTGGGGTTTTTGTTGTTTTGTGAGAGGTTTCTCCTTGGTGGCTTGACTGTCATACATTCTCTTGATTGAGATCTAACCCTTTGAGGTAGATCCATGACTCCTAGACTTATCTGAGCATATATACAGTGGCATATCCTCTCTCAAATAAGTCATGCTCTTCTTTATAACACAGAAGTAAGTCACTACTTCAGTTTATTTCACTGCCTATACTTAGATCTATAGTTTATGTTCTGATCTATCAATTAGCATGCTAAGAAATGTTTCTATGGTTTCTTTGTTTTATTTGCTGAGAAATAAATCTACTGTTCAGATCTAAACATACACAGTGCAGATCTATTCATTTTGCTAACTTAGAAATACAACATAGTTCAGATCTATTTGTTTTGCTAACTCAGAAAGACAACACAGTTCAGATCTATTTGTTTTGCAAACTCAAAAATGCTTCTACAGTTTAGATATAGTTGTTTTACTCATTCAGAAACAAATTTCTAGCTTTACTTATTCAGAAGTACCTTATGTTTCAGATCTACTGTATGTCTATACAATTCTGTTCTGAGTTTAATCTTTTATTTAGATCTTTATGCTCTTGCTGATCTAACTATTAGAAATTTTAAAGAAAGTATATTTTCTGTCTTCTTTCCCTAATTCTAACATGATGTATTTTGGTTCAAAGATGGATTGCACTCGGTGCTATTTTAGTTATATGCACCCTTGCTATATAAATGAGAAATTTTGCATATTTGTGTATAAAGGTTTGGATTCATAAGGATGCACATGAATATATGTGTGTGTGTGTGTTTTCAAAATTCGAATATTTTATGTATTTTTTGATCGACCTGTTTTTTGGTCCAGTTTTTTTCCGGTTCTGGTCCGGTTCACATTTTTGGGGTCGACCGATTCAATGACCAGTCCGGTTCTGATAACACTGTGAAGGATCTTTACTAAGGGTAATTTTGCCACAAAAGAAAGGCCAAGTTTGAAGTTAAACCCTCCTTGTGTTTTTGCAGATTTGTCATTGATCAATAAAGAATATGCTGCTGTCATTTCATTGAAAGGCTACTGCTGTCATTTCATCTCACGGTAAACATGTCCTTGCTGTTCATATTTTGTGCATGTTGTGAGGAGCACCTTTGGAAGGGCCCTCCTACAATTTTCTCCAATTTGAAGGAAATCATTTGGGTTACTTTGGGCATGTTTGTAACAACCCTCTACTATGCCTTCTTCCATGTTGTTCGAACCCTCTTGAACGTTAACTTTGAGTCCATCACCCATTAGATAGGCACTAGTCTTGGTCCACCATTCTTTTATCTCTAAAGTTTATCTTACACCTTTACTTAGGAATTCCCCCTTGTGCAAGAGGAGAGCTGGCCCAAAGAGAGAGAGGGTGTTGTTGTGGTGACACTGGACGGCCATTCTAAGTTCCCGTAAGGATGCACCTGAGACTTGAAGGACACACTTCATTGTAGCATGAAGTATGTGGGAGATCGTGAGTTATTGTTGCATGGTTTTGCTGATTCTGATTGGGCAAGAGATGCAAGTGTTAGGAACTTCTGGTTTATGTTTCAGCTTGGGCACAAGTATGATTTCCTGTTTCAATAGGAAACAGACAGCAATTATGATGCCATATGGCTTTGCAGGTTCATAGCCAGTTCACCAATCAAATTCTGCAGCCCACTGTTGTTTATTGTGACAATCAGAGTTGCGTCAAGGTCTCTAAGAATCCAGCATTTCATGATCGCTCGAAGCACATCAACATTCAGTAACATTTCCTCAAAGACAGCTCAAAAGGGAGCAGCAGTTCTTGATTATGTTCCTTCAACTTCGTAGGTTGTAGGTATTTTGACCAAGACTCTGGCTAATGGGAAGTTTGAGATATTGAGGGAGACAAGTGGTTTGGTGGAGAACACCTTCCTTGCAAAGAGGGAGTGTTAATCTTACATGTTGCTCCAAGGTGGTCTCCTTCAACAGCAGCATACTCAGAAGATCTAATTTCACCATGATCTATTAGAAGAGTTTGTGTACATTTAGAATGAGGGCACACTAGTTGGATTCTACTGGGGGCGCATAAGATTATAGGCATCCTTTGTAATACAGCCTGAGTGGGCCTAATGGTTAAGAACATGTGTTTCCTCTTAAGAGGTCACAAGTTCAAATCCAGAGGGGGGTAGGGTATGTATACCTCCGTAGACTTTACCAGTCAAATCGTTGGGCGGAGGGGGTCCCTTGTCCCACAAACATGGGGGTCTCATACACCAATTTGGTGTGGCTTGGCCATGACCTTAAAAATAGATTATTATTATTATTATTATGTGATGCATGCATGATAGCATGCATGCCTATTTAGATAAGGCACAGTTCCCAATAAAGATAAGGTCCACTGAATATGAGAGTCTATTCCTGGAAGGCACAATTAAATGGAGTTATGGCACATGCACAAGAGAGATTCTCACGCATGTTAGCATTTACTTCTCTTCAGTGTGCATGAGGACGCACTAGACCTTGATGGTGCAGGAATTATGGTTAGGATTTTGTCTTTTCATGGGAGGTGCACCAACTGGAGGTGTCTACATTCACTGTATCCCTCATGTCTCTTATTCTATCAAAGAGACAGTGGGAGTTTCAGTTTATGAAAATTTAGTCATTTTCTGTTTGCTGCTCTGATCTCTTTTACAGTAAGGAGTGTCTCTACTCATAATGTTTCTGTACAGATTTTTATGATGCAGATCTTAAGTTTAGATAGGTGAACCTATGATTTCAGATTCATAGCTGTAGGTTTTATTCGATGAGTACAGATCTGTGTATCATGTCATGAAAATTTAACAGTTTTCACGTCATCCATGCAAATCTGTAAAGACATTATGCTGGTTGATCCTTTCCTTTTTAATTTCAAGAATATGATAAGGAAAAATTATATCTTGGTCCTCATATATAGATCTTAATGAATTGGTCTTTATTATATCATCTTGTGATTACAGGACCTTGCATGTTGTTGTCACCCCCCAAATACAGTTGAACAATATAGAGTTTTATGCCAAAAACCCCACCAAACACAAGTCATCATGCATAACATCCATCTGGTAAATATACTTCTTAGACAAATGACAATGTGTCTAATCCAAGGAAAATGATCATAATCCACAACTGAGGACCACAACAAAAATTGTCTGTGTCTTTCCATGTCATCTAAGCAAATATTGGAAAGAAGTTATGTCGGACCATACTTACAATTTTTATTTCAAGAATATTATAAAAAATATTTGATATCATATTCCTCGTGGATTAATCTTCATGAATTGATCTTCATTAGATAATCTAGTTGTGATTAGAGGACCTTGTGAGTCGTTGTCACCAATGTTGCAAGAACCGAACCGGTCATCGAACCGGTCGACCCCAAAAACCGGAACCGGACCGGAACCAGAAAAAAACCGGAATAAAACCGGATCAAAAAACCGGTTTCTAAAAATACATAAAATATTCAATTTTTCGAAAAAAAAAATAAATATTCATGTGCATCCATGTGAATCCAAACCATTATACACAAATTTGCAAAGTTTCTC
>CBVK0102153523.1:0-28126 GCA_900067695.1 Picea abies
ATATCAATGTCTCTTGATCAATGGATCTCTCAAATGTTCGACACCAGCTCCTTCATTCACATTTGTAGAGATGTACTTGGTGCCTTGATACCTACTTTCATCATTGGTAGGTTGTCTCGCATTTGTTAACAGTATACCTCAATGACTAGTAATCAAATGATGTCTCATCATGTTCGATATCAACTCATTTATTCACATGATGTAAACTTGCACCATTGGTGGATTGTATTGAAGACTAGAAGACATCACTTTGTAGACACAACTTTCCTGAGTTGTTGCTTCCATTTCATAGGACTAGTACCTATTTGACTTCAATGATCATGGGAGATTAGATTGTACTCCATGGTATACATATATCTTTAGATTGAATTTGAGGCTAGTTTCACTGGGCCTTGTTCGTGACTATGATAGCTATTGGCATGTAACCGCATTTATATTTGCCTACTCATGACCATGAACACTTGTTGGTATATTTTCCACATGGATCTGCATTGTATTCTTGGCAGCCATGTATGAAAATTCAGTACATAGTGTAATGAGAAATTGAGTTTGTCCAACTGGTTCTCTACCACTCCACTTCTGGTTTATTTATAATGTATTTTGGTCATCAAAGATACTCCTCTAATCTCACACATTAGGGGGCATATATTATAGCAAGATTTTCCTCACCATTGCTATCTTGCACAGAGGGCCTTTTTCCATTTCCCTATGCAGACTTATCATCCCTTTTTTGATGAATCCAGAGCTAAAACATACATTTTTCCACATATACACTCCCTAATTGCTTTGCAAGATGCGTATACACTTGATGATCCACTACAGCTCATGTATATTAGGATTTGTGCTAGAAAATACAAAATGAGGTTGGGTTTACATGTCACGATAGAAGATATCTGATCTTTGGCCTTCCATATACTGGAAATGTTCTGACTCGGCCCTTCAGTTGCATTATGGAGGCTATAAGAGAACAATTTCAAGCTATGGAAAAGAGAGAGAAAGCATTCAACTTCAAGAGAAAAGTTACTCTAGAGAAATTACTTCATATTGAGTCTGCATCCCTTGGTCCCTCAAGTCTTAACATAGTGTTCAGCCCCCAAGCTCTTCCCTTATTTCCAAGAGAATCTCTTTATCTCTTTGCTATGATCTTGCCTTTGGTGGAGGATTGAAGTGGTGGAGACCCAGTTGGATGGAACTTGGTTTCTTAGTTTCGAACTGTGTCGACATGGAAGTCTTTAATTTTGATACTTTTGTTGATCAATTATTAACAGAAATACTCCTTTCTCGTCCAATCAATATCTTGTGAATATATGATTATTATCCATGGGCATGTTTTTAATGTTTATTAATGTATTGTGCTATCTGATGTGCTAACTCATTTTATATATTGTCATTATACACTTGCATCACTTGTTTGTTAATAATTTATTGCAGGTGTAAGGCTTTGGGTCAAACTGCTCAATGGTGGAACGACATCAAATGATTAGATTGAGGTAGGGTTCTTCCTCATATTGCACATTAGTTGTATAGTACATGTTGGAATTGAGTTGATTTCTGTAGTCATACCTGTCTATTGTGGTTTACCCTTGGCGATAGAGAGTTTTTCCCTTGTAACGCTTTTATACTACCAACCAAGGTACGTACATGACCTCTTCCACTACAACTCACATACACCTCAAAAAATAGGGTTTTTTTTTTTCAGTATTTCTGCAGCTCCAAAACTTTCATCTTCAACCCTTCTTGCTACATTAGACTTGCATAAATTTAAATGCATCAATGAGTACCTGCAATAATCCTTACACAACAATAGGTATTCAATTTTCTCAATAGGTGCTAATAGGAGACCCTTGCTTTATTATTTATACTCTCCAGGTACCTTCCTCTAGGGGTTACCTTTTAACCAACTTAACCCAAATTCCTTCTTTTAGGGCTAACCCACTTCTAACCACTTGTCCACTTATAACCACTTTATCCACAAATAGTAAACTCTCCACTTCTAGTTGCAACTAATTTAGTTATAATTATTTTCTTATTACAACAGATTAACCCATGATTAACTCCTAGTTTCACCCATTTTGACTAGGAGTTTCTATAATAATTTGACTTCTTTGACCTTCTAGGGGCTTCTAGATAACTCATGATGGTTCTCCAAATTCACAAGGCCATAACTCTCTAACTAGGAGGAGTTATCTAACATTCCACATATCACCATAAATGACATGCCATATACTATCCATATAGAATAGTCTTATATGAAAATATATTGATATTCATACCATTATACATAAAAAAAAATTGAGTCTCTTGACAATATTGTTGGGGCTACTAGAATTTTAAACCAGAATTTCTTCAAGGGTTGACATCAATGAAAACCAACCCAATGAATCAACATACATATCTGAATGGTGGGAGCACAAAATAAATAGTTACATCAAAAACTATGAAAGGAGGAATCGACTGACACTAGCAGAAGCATGTACACATTTCTTCACAGAAGCACACGAACGATTCCTAGAAGAGGATATATCGACATCTATGTGATGTATGCTAAGTGAAAGTAAGGTCTGTAAGTGCTTTGTGCCTATATGAGACTTGCAAGGCTAAGTGAAAGTCATTGTAGGAAGTTGGAAAAGGCTTTGTGTTATAACACAAGGAAGAAAGATCTAGTGAGCTACGCAAATATTCTATCCTGTGCGTCGTAGGGTTTTAATGGCTCTGTGCTTGTAACCAATTGAAGACACTAATAAAGAATAAGAATTGGTGGATGTAGCCCCAGGGTGGGGGTGAACCACATAAATACTGTGTTGTGTTTCTTTGTGATTGTCTCAATGTGTTTATGTTCCCATTTTGCTAAGTGCTATGAGATGATTGAATAGATCTGTTTATGATTAAAGTGCTAATGATATGTAGGATGTTAGATTTGATACACATGAATAAGCTTAGTGCCTGATCTGTTAGATATGATGTAGTTTACCGATGCTAAGTGCTTGAATATGTTAGATGATTGTGAATGGTGTGAAGCCCTGTGTTATCAGTGAAGTGGACATTGACTGCATATTAAAGAACCAATAGTGCTAAGTTCTTATTTAAGTGTTAGAATCACAGATCTGTGTCCTAGCTAAGGTTACAAACACCTGAGTCTTGCAACCACCCCTACCTCCACCTCGGGGCGAGTCTTCATCTACTTCGTAGGTGTTGTCTAAAGGTTTGGTAGTTAGGATTTTTTTGGTGCATTGTACTATTGAACCTCGGGTCTGTCCCTGTGCCAAAAAATGGTTTCGTTTCTAGGACCTGAAACTATGATTGTTGGGAACTGAGAAAGAGGAAGATCTGTGCAAAGATTCATCCTGAAAATGTGAAAGATCTGTGCATAGATCTGTGCCTTAGTGTGAAGTATTCTACTTGATCTATAAATCTTTGTACTAAATAAAGAACGTTAGATCTAAGATAAAGAAGCCTAATCTAAAGAGAGAAGGCTAGATCTGAAAGAAAGGAGGTTGGATCTATATAAAAGAAGCAGGATATGAAATATTTGTGCTCCAAGAAAGGTAAAAGTGAGAAGTTTTGATTGAAAGAGGTAATATCTATAAGCTTTGTGCTCTGTTAAAGGTAAGAATAGTTAAAATTTCTTAGATCTGAAAGATTTGTGCTCTGTAAAATTAAGAAAGGTGGAATTTTTTGTTTCTAGAGTATGGATCTAGGTATATCTGATAAGTTTTGACCTAGTTTGAAATCTAGGGTGTTAATCGGTGAAATAAGATGTGATATGAATAGATCAGATGAGAATAATGAAAGATGTGTTATACCTATCCATAAAAAGAATGTTTGGGCTAATAAATGGATGCAAGATCCTAGAAATGATTTGTTGCGGGTTTGCTACCATGATCCTAGTGAAAGGTATAGAAAAGGTTGGGGATCATTTAATGGAAAGTGATGATTAACCCTCTGTTACAGTTGCAGAAGACCAAGAAATATTGCTAAGGAATTACTTGGAAGAAGACCTAGTTGTCTCTGTTGTAAAGCCATGGACCATGAAGTGTTGGATTTCCCTAGAATGATTGCTAAGCTTGAAGGAATGAATCTGAATCAAGGAAACCCTAAGGCAGATCCAGAAAAAGCAAAACCCCAGAAAGAATCAGAGAAGGTATTAATACAAGTGAAAGAGACCCTGAATGACCACTGACATGTCAACTTATCAAAGATATTCAAAGAGAAGGAATGCATCGAAGAAAGAATAGGGGACTTCGACATTGATTGTGTCCTAGATGAAGAAACACAGATGAATATTATGCCAGAAAGAACCTAGGAAGGTATAGGAAGGCCTGTTATGATCCCTTCCCTAGGAGGAATAAGTTTATTCAGAGGAAAGCTCATAAACCTACATGGAATGCTTTCCCGGCTACTTATGGCTGTCAATGGAGCTTCGACAGAAGATGACTTTGAGATTATTAAATTTGTTGAAGACAGAGCCCCATTTACCATGCTAATAGGAAAACCTTGGATTGATAGAGATCAAGCTAGATGAAAGGAGGAAGAAGAAGTTTTGGAATAGAAGAAGAAAGAGTTAAAAGACTTTATGACCAAAATGATCGCGCACATGATTGAGGAACAGAAAATCATATCGTATATATTTAATACTAGCAACTCAGATGTTGAGGCTAAGAGAACACTAGAGGATCCCCAGAAGATTGAATTATGTATCCCAGACAAGGAAGAAGTATTACATAGGAACCCTAGGAAAATATTTCAACAGTGCGAAGTAACTAAGACCAAAGAAGGAAAGACTCAGAATGATAAAATCATTACCGAGATGAATCTCATTGGAATGAAGGCTAGAAAGTTAAGAAAGAAAAGGGATAATACTGAAAGGTTACAGGAGGTTCTAGAAAAGACCTCACAGAAAGAAAAAGTGCAGAATTGGAGCTTCGCAGAGATATCAGAACAGTGACATAGAGTACTTCGCCATGATGAAGCAATATAGCCGTTGGACTGATATATACATTCGACTTCCACTCCGAATGGGAAAAAAAGAAATAAAGAGGCATCATCAGACTATTGGGTCACTCCATAACAGATTGAACAAGAGTTAATGGAGGGTCATGACCATTGTGAGCCAATCGTTATTGACTCACCTATTTAGCTCATCGCACCATGAGGAAGAACACTTTTTCCAAATCAATAATTTGAGCTCGCAACCTTGATTCAGATTGTCCAGTGATCATTACGCTCTTGCTTTCCATCTTATTGTTATGTCTACATTACTTCATGAACCCAAAATTATTAACCCTGAGCGCGTATGTCCAAGGAGCTTAGCACACTTGAAGAATATGCAAAGGAAGTACACGTTGATCTCAGAATCGAGAAAGTCATGTCGGAAAGAAGGATGTTTGCAGGTGTGTAAGCATCATCGATAGGAGCAGTCCAAGACTGTCCATTGAGTGCTCACGGAGCAAGAACTTCTAGAATCACGACAAAGATGAGAACAAAGCATAGAGATGATCTCGCGAATGCCAAGTTGATTCTGAGAATCTTACCTACTTATATACCTCCTCTGAGCAGTGTAGTGAACAAAGACAGCATGCCCATGGATTTTGAGTATGCTTTGGTCATTGTGTACCTCCCGAAAGGGGTGCGCACAATTCATGCCGAACATGATAAGCTCGCAGCATTGAAGTTTAGCGACTTCAATCTTGACAAAAGAAAGGCTTACAGTATGATCACCTCGCATAAGTATTTGACCAGGACTAAAGGAAATAAATCCAATATTATCCTACAGTCATGGACCATAAACCTCGCGTAATGCACACTGCTCAATGTGATGAAGATCCCACACTTCGGTAGGCACCAGGAAGTGAACGCCTGTGTCAAATTGTTATTTTCAAGTTACCATGGAGGATACTTATGGTTGAACCACTGCATCACTGTGGATATGACCTTGATCAATCAGATCACCGAACCTAGCATGCAAGGCCCAGACCCATAGGATTTTTACCCTTGAAATACCTTAGACCAAGCATTATCTCAGAGGATCAAAGAGAATTATGGTGATGTTTAGAAGGGCATGTGAGGCTAAAAGGTAGCCTCTATCCAGAGTGGTGTAGTGTGACTTGCATGTCAGTTGATCGTAGGCAAGCTAGTTCGCAACAACTGGCCCACCCAAGTGACTGGATTCATTGTTGACCTCGCAGGGAAGTGCACAGAATGAATTCAGATGAATTGGGCGCAGTACCTGGTAAACTAGTTGGAACTAGACTGCAGGGAAGCATAAAACCAAGGATATGAGTTCCACTTTAGATGGATTCTCATACTGATTACATTCATTGCATGGGAGATGCCAGAAGGTGTGACCTTCCGGGACATCGAGCCCTTTGAACCATTGGTCATTAAGTTCAGTACCATGTGGTACTTGAACGATATGAAAAAGCAATGGCATTCAAATGTCATCTTCCACACTTACTACAACCAGTTGAAAGTAGCCATCCAGTCTGAGCCTCATATGAACCCGAATACCCTCCACAGGTTTTAGCCCTTAATGAAGTTTAGTGCAGACCGCCACTTCATTTATATAATAGCACGCATAGATGGCCATAAGCAACAGTTGTAGTCCTATTACAAACTTATGGAGGAATATTTAGAGGAAATCACTAAGGAATGGTCGGCAGACCTCCTTATCCCAGCCAACCCTGTGGAGTTTTCTGATGTAGACAATCCAAAAACTGTGTAGGATACACCTGGACCTAGTAAAACAAAAAAGCTTGAAGAAGTGTTGGCAAAGAGATCGGTGAGGAAACATCGCATAAGGACAAGGATGACCCCTCAAAGAAAATAAAGGTGTCCCCCCAGAAGCCTTCATCTAGAAAGAAAATGAAAGCATCCAAGACCAAGTTCGAGACTGTCCTCACCCTAGATGACTTTAACTTCATCATCGCTGCATTGAACGATGCTTCGCTAGAGATTGCATAGAATCAGGAAGGTAGGTAGGAGACGATGTACAGTAAAAATGAGATAGATCTCCAAGGAGTGTAAAATTCACTTCAAGCAAGGCACGTAGTCTCCACTACGCCCTTGTTAGTCGGAACACCAAAAGAAGGAGATGAGCCAGCTCAACTCCACCAAATCATGGATTCAGTCGAGGCTTGACTTTGAAAAGCACAATATGAAGTAGAGCAAGCCATCCAGGCTTTGGAAAAAGTACAGGGAGTACTTGTATAACAAAGCAGTGTTGCAGAACAAGAAAAGAGTGCTCTCCAAGCAAAATGGAATGATGAGAAAGAACAGCTACAGCAAGGAAAGGAACAATTGTTGGCAAAGCAACTAGAGGTAAAGGAAGTGGTCAACATAGCACTTTTGTCTGTGACATTCATTGAGGTACATACCAAAGAAATAATCCGACAATAGGGGGCACAACTCGAAGACATGATCCAAAAGATATAGCAGCACATTGCAGATCTAGAGTTCTGCGCTGTACCCAAAACCCCACAGAAGCTAAGAGACCTAAGGGAAGAAAATTCCTGCAGCATAGTTGGAATATTAAAATATCTTGCCTTGGAATGCAACAAGTTGAGTAACCAGAGTGCCCAGATTTATGAAAACCTCACAGAGAATCCAGAGTTACAGGCATTGGAGTTGCAGCTCCAAGAAGAAAAGAGGCACACTGATACATTACAGGCGTAGCTGAAGGCATTGTCACTAGTGGAAAGAATGAAGCGGTCTCAAGAGAAACACACTACCCAACAATAGATCCATATGATTCAGAGTAATGTAATGGAAGTCACTCAATGACTTCAACCAGTTCAAGAAAAGGCATGCCAACTATTCACTGAAGTTGAAAGCCAAGGAGTCAAACTAGAACAGATCATCATGACCACATAACAATACTTATAAGGGCCAGTGAACGATGCAGTGATCCACGAGTTCACTAAGAAAGAGGTCATAGCACTGTAGTAGGTTGAAGTAGCTCAAGCTAAGATCGAAGAATTTGAGGCAGAATTGCTCAGACCAGAGTGACTCGAGACGAGTCACAGGTGAGTGTTGGAGGCCTATTGGCCCTTGACCAAGTTTTGGAAGTTTCTTGGTCATATTAACCTATTTTGGGACTTCGACAACCATCAAAGGAGGATTTCATTATGGAGTTGAGATCACAGGATCTCGTCCCACTTTTGGGTCCATTTTGGGTTTTGGGGAATATGTAACGAACTTAGGATATTGGTCCATGGGTTTTACCCATGCTTAGGCCTATTTTGTATGTATAAATAGTAAGCTAGTGAGCTAGAGGATAGATCAGCATCTATGTGATGTATGCTAAGTGAAATCAAGGTCTGTAAGTTCTTTGTGCATATATGAGACTTGTAGGGCTAAGTGAAAGTCATTGTAGGAAGTTGGAAAAGGATTTGTGTTGTAACACAAGGAAGAAGGATCTAGCAAGTTGCGCAGATCTTATGTCCTGTGCATAGTAGCGTTTTGATGGCTCTGTGCTTGTAACCAATTGAAGATGCTAGTAAAGAAGAATAATTGGTGGACGTAGCCCCAGGGTGGGGGTGAACCACGTAAATACTGTGTTTTGTTTCTTTGTTCTTGTCTCAATGTGTTTATGTTCCCATTTTGATAAGTTCTATGAGATGACTAAGAATATATTCTTATTCTTAAAGTGCTAATGATATGTAGGATGTTAGATCTGATACACATGAATAATATTAGTTCCTGATCTGTTAGATCTGATGTAGTTTACTGATGTTAAGTGCTTGAATATGTTAGATGATTGTGAATGGTGTGAATCCCTGTGTTATCAACAAAGTGGACATTGACTGCATATTAAAGAACCAATAGTGTTAAGTGCTTATTTAAGTGTTATAATCATAGATCTGTGTCCCAGCTAAGGTTGCAAACACTTGAGTCTTGCAACCACCCCTACCTCTACCTCGGGTGAGACTTCATATGCTTCGTAGGTGTTGCCGAAAGGGTTGGTAGTTAGGGTTTTGTTGGTGCATTGTAGCGCTAAACCCCAGGTCTGCCCCTATGCCAACAAGACTATTAGATTCAAGAGGGAAGAGTGAAAAACAAATGCAGGTCTATAAACCATCAACCAACAACCATATACTAGAGTGGGATAAATGGAAAAAGAGGGGATAAGAATTGAAAAAAATATGGATCCCATAATTGTGAATTAAAATCTCCCCTAGGTGCTGTAGTTCATTGGAGAAACCATAGAGAGTATCCCTATGACTCCTACGAGGAATGAAAACTTGTAGTTGGGGGAGGTAGAGAGTGGCACTTGATAAGAAATTGACAAAGACAACAATATGGAGATTGATGATTCAGGACCTGTGGTTTGACATTCTTCTGCAAGAATCCCTATCTCGCGTATTGTATACTTCCTCTGCTAGATACTTCATTTTAATACTCAATCTTCAAAAGTATGGTCCTAAACTAAAAATGATGTTCATATAAGAGATACACTTCTAATTAAAGAAAAATAAACTACTCAAAATAGACCATAGGATATATTCCTCCACACAAAATATCTCATGGGCTACACCCCCCTTCCAAATTTACTTATTGAATATTCCAAATCGATAAATGGTGAAAATGAATCATCGCAAACCTAGAGAGGATGGTTCATAGAATATATAGATAGGGGATTTAAAACAGATCACTTAATCCCAATAGATGAACAAGTGCAATTAGTATTAGAATATGATCCAACTGAAAAACTAATGACAGATCATATTATTAAAGTCGAACAATCAAATTTTTACTCCCCAAAATAACACTGCATAGGCTTCCAAATTGACTTCTATAAGAAACCAACAAAATAAAAATCTTGCAAAAATCACAGTTTCTAAAAGGAAATCCATGTTGGGCCTCAATCACATTCCCATATATGAAGGAGATAAAGATCCCAAATGACATTGGTTTTTTTTTTTAGATATTTTGAGATGCAGTCAACATCAACGACAAAGATAAGCAGATTGCACAATTCAGTGTTTCTGTTCAAGTCAAGGTCCTCACTTGGTTCATGAATTTTACAGAAAACCAAATATGATCAAAATAAAAAAATAAAGCAAATGTTTCTCACATTTTTTAACATAAAAGGAAACCTAAAATAAATTAAACAAAGTCTGGGAGAAATTATCTAAGAATATGACAAAATATTCAAAGACCTATTGAGTCAAATTCCTTATGCCATAGAATAAATAATACTCGTACAATGGTATGTATTAGAACTCCTATAAAAAAATATGAGTTCCACAACAAATGTAATACATTTAGACATGTGAGGATGCATAGAAAAAATATCATTGCATCAATATGGATTATGAAGGATCGTTGACTTCATCAACATTTGAGAAAAGGTTAGAGGAAAAACTCACATAGTTATAATAGTCCATAAAACATATGTCTATCACATGAAATGAACTATGGTGCATTGTTTGCTCTAGTGAAGAACACACAAAAGAGTACTGGAAATTCAACAATTCTATGGACCCAATTGTCTAACATATCCGAATAGAATTGTTTTTTGATATCTGCCAAATTATGAAAAATGATACAACTAGAGACTATCCACACAATCTAAGAAATGTCCATTCTAAATATCACACATAGAATACCAACCATAATGTCAACCAAGGAGGAGGAAACAGATATAGAGGACATGGTCATGTGGGTTATTAAGGATGAGGAGGATATAGAGGAGGATGTGAACAAATAAGTCAAGGAAATGGTTGGGTTCATTACTATTGTTTTAAATATTAGAAAGAGGACCACATAAGTCCCGAATGCCATATAAAATATAGAAACAACCTCAAGTTCTATAATATATGTGGAGTGGGTGATCAAGAAGGTGAGATGTTTTTTCATCTACACGTAGTGGATCCAA
The DNA here is from genome assembly GCA_900067695.1 of Picea abies. Classification (NCBI taxonomy): domain Eukaryota; kingdom Viridiplantae; phylum Streptophyta; class Pinopsida; order Pinales; family Pinaceae; genus Picea; species Picea abies. The sequence continues at coordinate 10,877 of CBVK0102153523.1, forward strand.
CAAATACGGTTTATCCATGGCCTCCCACAGGCTTGCTCAGGACCATTATGGACATCCTCTTTCCTCTTTTGTTTGCAAGTTCTTCCTCCATGATGGAAACTCCTTTGTCTAATGGTGTTGATCTAAGCCTCAGACATGTTACTCCAAGCCTTATTTCTACCCATTTCAAATCCTCTAGTGGGTTGTTGGTGTGCCCTCTCAAGGATTCACCCTATGGTTCTACTGCAATTCATGACATCTCTTTCCATGATGTCATCAAGAGGAGTGTCTTTCCTTTGTCTTGTTTGGTGTAAGAGGCTTCAGCTCCTTCCATCCCTATGAGGAAGGATGTTATTTATAAATTATCTCATCTCAGCTCCATGACACTCATATATCATTTTAATGGTCTCTAGCCTCATCTTGTTCATCTTCATGATTGGATATCGAGATCTTGGTTGCTAGTTTTGAAAGGTGATGTTTTAATTCACCCCTGTTCTAAATAGTTTTTCATTATTGAGTTTGATCTTCAAGATGATAAATATTTTATTTTTAGTTTCTTCCATACTCTTGGTCTCCTTCATTTTATGCTTCAAAATATTCATTATCTTCATCATGTGTTTGGGTTAGGCTCCAAAATATGTCTCTGCATTTTTTGGGCTTATCCTTTCTTCGTTCCATTGGTAACACTTTAGGAAGGTTTCATTTTAGAAGATTTGAAATATAAAATTGTAGCATTTGCACATACACTTGGATTTGTGTAGAAATGGATTTTAGCAAAGGGTTTCTAGCTGAAATCATCTTAATAGGGGATAACTATTTGTGGACTCAAAAGTTTGATTATGAAAAAAATAATTTAGGGTGTCTAGCCTATTATGACATAGGACACTTGGCATCCCAATGCCCTAGGGGTCCTAAGAAAGATAGAAAGCAACATAATTCAACCTGGTGGGTTGGATCCCACATTGATCATTAGCTTATTTCCAAGGAAGATCCTTCATATGATGACCCTCCCAAGGAGGAGTCCAAAGAGGCTCCTTTGAAAGCCATTGTCACTCCATCCATTGTGGACTCTCCATATCTATACCCTCCATTATATGATTCAAAATATGAAATATAGGATATCAAGGTCACATCATAGACTATAGACTAATCTGAAATGTAACAAGAAACACCTCAGAAGATCAAGAAAAAAGAGGATTCATATTCTCCATATTGAGGTAAAGAAAGGCAAGTTCACATCAGCTCCATTCCTTTAATAAGCTAGGAAAATGAGGGTGATGAAGCTAAGGAATCAAATAAGGGACTTCATATCTATTGATCCCCCCATCCATCATCATTTTGGGCAGATTAAGATGATGAATTTGAGGTACCAGAACAATAAAAACAAGAAGCTACACATCAAGACAACACAAGAATCATAGGCATCACAAATGCTCCAACATTTGTAAATGAAGATTGGATGGCATTCAAAATGAAGAATAAATTACATGTAACATCACAGCCAATGGTAACACAAAGTTGTTCCCACAAGTCATTAAAAAAGGTGAGCTCTTCCCCAACATGTTAATTTAGATGCAGTGTATCTTCACTTGTATCCTTGGAGTCTTTTTCTGAGTGTATTTAGTAAGGTTGTTCTATGTGAAGATTTCATTTGAGTATTTGAAACAGTCATTTGTAGCTTTTAGTAATGGTTCAATTGAGGCCCCGGATTGGCTCAAATTTTGAGATACTTTTAACACCTTAGTGGTTTCAGACACGCCCATTTTTTATAATATAAATCTCTCATTTTTTGTTCAAAAAAATATATATGTGAGTGAGTGACCACTTGCTAGAATAATATACAATAGTATTGGAGAAAGTGATGAACAATAAAAATGTAAACCTCTTACTTATAGTTTCTAAACAATATGTACTAAATTCTAAAAATCTTCATGTTGTAACAAGATCAGAAGTGGTTGAAGACATTTATCGAGATCTTCCAGGTTGACAAAGGGGATATCGAAACACATATCCCGACCTTGAAGAAGAAGAAAACATTAATGTGGGAGAAATTAATTTCTTTAAAAGCATTGACCAAGATAATCCAAATGGAAATAGGGGAGGACACTCAAACACTCCAGAAACTTCTCTCAAATAATTTTCTTCATTTACTAAAATAAAAATAGTCAGTCATCCACTTGATTGACCGAGTAAATATTATTAGAGAATATAAATAGGACCAAAGACCATACAAAAATATTCGACACTTGTCACAGAAGAAAAAGACGAATGACTTTGACCCTCAAGTCGATCTCAAAATTGATAGACACATTATTAAACAAGCCATAGTTTCTTCTCGCAATTAAATATCTTTCCTCAACAAACATGGAATCGACTTGGAATACCCCCACTAGTTATAATGATGAAATTATTAAATATAGAGGATCAAAGATTCATCAAACCAATTGGTACACTCAAAAATGTCATAAATTTTATAATGGGGATTCCAAACAGAGTCAATTTTGAATTAATTAATCTGGTTGAATGTATTCCTACATACCCCACATTAGTAGGAAGACCATGGTGTCAAAATATGAAAGAAACAATCTCCTTTGAAACATACATGATTAAATTAAAACGTATCGACATAAAGATCATCATACCCTTGGAGCCAAAAGAAGGAAAAACTTGGGTAGAAATATGGGATGAAGACTAGGAGGCTCACTGACTGTACCAAATAATAAACAAACAAAAGGACAATGTCGAGCCAAACATTGCAAGAGAAATATTAGTCAGAACACCATTGTTAATGAGACAAAATTCAAACAAGAAACTTTATAATTGGAAAATAGATAATTATGAAGCCCAAGAAAAGGCATGTTGGTCTATAGAGGTGATTCCAATAAAGAATAGAGAACATGCTTCTCATTACAAGTAATTCATATCGTGATAAATAAAAATATAAAACAAACACCAAATATCATTTTGACTAATACAAAAATGAGACCCCCTGTGCGATTCAGTGAAAAACGTTCCTTCTCAATCCATGTTGATGAAGCATCAAAGTTAGTTAGAGAACATAGGAGGGTAAAAATCCTAGTGGAATCATTCATTGGTTAGGAAACCTGATAGTGGGAAACTCATGCCTCCTTCCTACAAACATGAAACACTTCTACTCTATATTTTGTCGAACGATTCAATGAACGATTCAACAGAGAGAAACTAATAGTGCAAGTCAACATTCTAACATTTAAACCTAGGTTCAACCTAGTAGCTCACATTCTCCAATGTGAGAATGAATGGATAAGAGTAGGATATAGAGATGAAAGGGAATGGACACATATGTTTCCTAACACACCAGATGGCATACCACATAAGTGGTATAAAATCGAAGAATCATGTGGTCATATGTATAATTGAAATAAAAAAAGAAAAAATAAATAAATAAATAAATAAAATTATAAGAGACTTTAAATTCATCCCAAAAGAGGCACACTTGTGAGAGGCAGTATTAGAAATAAAAAAAACTTTCTCAAGAATCCAAATCCTAATGAAATGAAATAGAGAGGCAAGGAAAAATTAGGCATAGGGTCAACATCGACTTGCAATTTTGTGTTGATGGAGAATCAGTATAGCATAAGAACTAATTGAATAGACATGGAAAACATAATCTTTCTGGGGAAAAGTTTTCGATGGAAAAAAATATCACCCTAGAGTAAATAATTGTGTAAAGAAAGTCTATTCAATATCAAAGGAACACAAGGAAGATAAGGAAAAACTTGACTTTCCTCCAAGATATAATAAGGTTATATAAGGTGAATGACAATTGGATGAATCTAAAGCACCATAATGGATGGGTATCGAAATTAAAACAAGAGAATTCAACATTTCCATAGATTGAAGACCAAAAATGGCGAGAATATGTGACTATTGGTCGGATAAACAAAGTACAAAAACAGTCGAATTGATCCAAGAATACCAATATGTTTTTGTTCGTGATTACAAATATTTAAAAGTACTGGTACAAGAGATGAGGGAGAGAAAATTGACCTCATATTGGGGACCAATCCCATCAAGAAGTGACCATATAAGATAACACATAAATACAAACCCATTGTTCAAAAACAGATAGAGGCAATGTTGGCCACCAACATTATTTAGACTATCGACAAATCAAAATAGGCAAGTCTAATGGTCATGCAACCCAAGAAACATGACCCAAAAAAATTAAGAATATTTGTCGATTTCAGAGAATTAAAATATTCAACCATAACCGACCCATTCCCAATGTTGTTCATAGATGAAATTATCAATGACTTCATTGGGCATATCATATGCAAGGATGGAATCAAGATCTACATGGCCAAAATCAAAGTAATCCTCGACTTGAAGACACCAATGAACCAAAAACAAATAAAAATACTCCTTGGGCATATTGAGTGCTACAAAAACTTCATTCACCATTACTCTGATATAACATTTCTAATCTACGAGATTCTCAAAAAAGAATTTGAATTTCAATGGAGCCAGGAATGTAACGAATCCTTTGAGATACTCAAAATAAAATTGGTAGAAGTGTCATTATTACAATTTCTGGACTAGTCTCAAAAATTACATGTCCATGTCGATGCATCCAATGTTGTTGTAAGATTGGTCCTAGCATGGACATAAAATGACATGATGCATCACCCCAATGTATAATCCAATTGGAAACTAAACAAAGAAAAAAAAACCATTCAACTACATAAAGGGAGGCATTATCCATGATATTTTCCTTACAAAATTTTCATCATTATTTGTTATCAAATAAATTCACATTCTTCATGGATCATCAAGTGCTTAAATATTTAGTAAACAAGTTGGTCCACCAAGGAAGGATATGTTGATGGATACTATTGTTTCAGGAATTCAACTTTGAAGTAGTAGTCTGACTAGGTAAAAATAAAGTCAACCCAGATCATCTATATCAACATGAAACAGGAGAAGACCTGACTGGGATAGAGGATGATTTACCTGATGCACATTTATTCTAGGTCAGCATTTCCCATAAATAAATTGAATAAATAGAAAAAAAATTGGAGGAGGGGAAGGCCCCTCATGATCTTCCAGTAAATAAAAATAAGATCTCAGCACTGAAAGCACCATTCACTCTCATGAATGGATACCTCTATAAGCTATGAAGTGATGATATTATGAGAATATTCTCCCTGGAACAAAAGAGAATATTATGAGAATATTACCTGTGGGTAGCTCTCAAATAGCTTCAACATATCACCATGGCATCCATTACCTCACAATGCATCTGCACCTCATCATCTGCACCCTTGTGACTTCAAAGACAATGAATCCAAGGCATGTGGGTAGTTCTCAAATAACTACATGTCCCTAGGACATCCACTACCCTACAATGCATCAGTACCTAATCATGTGCACCCTTGGTCTAAGTGCCAACCCTTTTTCATGCTAGATGAGATACACCTCTCTTTGTTCCATCCCTTTTTCTTGTTGGATGAGATCCACATGTCTTAGTTCCATCCCTTTTTCATGTTGGATGAGAACACTCAGTGCCAACCCTTTTTCATGCTAGATGAGTTCCAACTATATTAGTGTCAGCCCTTTTTTATGTTGGATGAGAACACTTAGTGCAAGCCCTTTTTCATGCTCGATGATTTTGTATATTTTAACCTTGTACAATATTTACTGTAAACAAATTTTTAGTAAAAGAACAAAAAATATACAATGGAAAATACAAACATTATACAGAGATTTTTCCCTTGGAAACCCAAACTGGAAAAACCAACATATTTTATATTCATTCATAGTGATACATTATTTAAAATACAATATACATATAGGATCCAATGGAATCCAAAACCCTAACCCAATGACCTAGATTAGTCAAAAACCCTAATTCCTTAACCAAAAATAGAAAACCATCGAGGAAAAACCATGTGCCTAAAAATCACCCAACAATGGACACAAAAATCGAGGCAACACAAAAAACAAGGAAAAAAAGTGACAAGTTTCCTGAGGAAAAGAAATTCTCATGCAAAGAATATAACACATACCCAAAATTCTCCCACTTGTTGTTTTCTTTGCATACATGGGGTTACAGGGTTACATAGTCAACAATCCAGGGCAACAATTCCCATAGATCTTCTACACCAAGAGAACTTCTCAGTGCTCATAGATTTTTTTAATGAAACTACAACATTCTTCAAAGTGTCCACCTTCATCAAAAAAACTTTATTTTCTTCAACCATGTCTCTCACAAAGTGATATTGAATATCAATATTCTTTGTCTTTGAATGATAAGTCGATCTCTTCGCCAGAAAAATTTCACTCTGACTATCATACTCTATCCTTGCAGCTTGTTGTACCAACCTAATACCTTAACACAATCTTTGTAACCATACTACTTCCTTACTTGTATGAATGGATGCCATGTATTCAGATTTTGTAGTTGAAACTACCACTACAGTCTGTCTTTTTCTCATCCAACTTATTTCTCCTCCAAATAAGTTAAACACATACCCACTTGTATATCTCCTACAATCCAAATCTCCAACCCAGTCTGCATCGACAAAGACATGTATATCCAACACTCTATACAATCTTGGTCTTCCTTGGTAGCACAATCCATAGCTAGCAGTGCCATTAAAATACCCGAAAACCCTTTTTAATGTGGTCAAATGATCCTTCCCTGGTTTTGACATATACCTTCTCAAAACTCCCACTGCATGTGCAATGTACGATCTAGTACAGGCCATTGCATACATCATGTTGGACATACTGTCATCGATTTTCTGTCATTGATATCAACATTATAAAAGTATGCAGAGAATGAAAATGTTAGACAGTATGCATATATCAAAGCATGGAAGAAAGAGTGCATTGTAGAAATGTCATTGGAATCGAAATACCCATAGAAAACTTCAACAGATTCAAGAAAGAATCCTTCTCATTGAGATAGTTTTAAGGATTAGTCATGCAGAAAGACATAATGCAAGTTTCAGAGGAATCCACTCTAAATATCAGAAGAAATAATGATCTGAGAGAAGTCGCACAGTGGTTAGCAGTGAGCTCCTTCGAAGCTTCATGAATCGAGATATTTGATGGATTAAGGAGAGCATTGGGGAGAAGAACATATCCCAAGCATAAAGGGACAACAATCGTCTGATCCAGGTGAGTAGCACGGGGTTTTATCCCTTTCTCATTTCATAGGAAAGAGGATTTATGAAGTCTCCAAGTTCTGAAGCCAGTTAGAACCATCCATCATCTAGGGAGACAGGTGGCAGATATCCACACACTCCATGAAAAGGAGAATAATGTAGGAGAGAATTGAATTTACAAAGTCTGAAGCCATGAAGATATCCTATCTGTTGGTTGGAAGGCGGGGACATGGAAATAGATAAATGAATTCACGGATTCACGATTCAGAGAAATTGTGATGAGCTAAGTTCAAACTTCATGAAGTGCAGAGAAATTTTGGACCATCATATATAGAAGGATACGTGGCATTCGATCCACAACTCCAGATAAAAGTACTTTTGAAAAGCAGTCTGACTAATTCTCAATCGTTGACTGGTTGGAGAGTTGTAGACTATTGATCTAGTCCAGAGGATTTCACGGGTCCATGATTCATAGATAGACAGAGTAAGATGACTTCCGAAGTCATGAAGCACTCAGGATTTGAGCCTCGGGTCATAGCTCAAAGTCACATGTGAGACAGGCCTAGGAAGAGCAGTTAGCACCCATTGCATGGAATTCATCGATTCAGAGATTGGAAGAATTGGTCGCAGCATACAGTGAAAACACTTGAAGCCCGCATCTCTGAAGCACCCTTTGGATAGGCGCCTGATCATATTTAGAAGTCATATGAATATTTACAGAGACTGAAAGATACGAAGCATGAAGTCGTGAAGTAAATAGTGGCTATCCATCCCAATTCTTGATTAACTCCCATCCATCAGATTAAGTAGTGTAAGGATCAAATATGATCATTGATTTGGTTCTGGGAATCATACCAGCCATCAGATCAACCCGTGTGAGAGGTAACCATTTTGGGAAATTGAAAACTCCAAAAGATTGGATGTTTTTCAAAGAAAAAATCATTGAAAGTTGAAATCTAAAGAACTAGGTTCTAGCCCCCATTCATGGGTTATGAACACATAAGCCATAAGGCACTGGGAACATTGCTTAGAAAATAAGCCCATGGTTTGGTTCATATGTTCATATGTTAATGGTTTGAAGGAAGAACCTCTGTAGAACTTGGTTTCTACAAATTACAGATATTTGGGATCGAGTTAAAAGATGAAATTGATCCATATCTATGATCAATTTAAGAAAATCCTTCACGGTAAGAATAATAACAGAGATTATGTTTAGGTCAAATAAAGAAGTGAGATGGTCCAAACGAAAGGACACAATGTGTTATATCTCACACCAGTTTGAATATTATATAAACGAGAGAGAGGGGTGAGAAGAAGGTGTCTCTGCAGTCCAGATCAGAAGATCAAAAACAGAAGAAGATTTTAGGAAGGAAAGTAGAATATACTTATGTTGTGAAGGTGGAAGGGAGGAGCATGGAAGAATTCATATCCTTACTAATCAAATTGTAAAAGATAAGGGAGTTGGTGCTTCCTAGGGTTGGTGCCCTAAAGATGAGGGAGTTGGTGCTTCCTAGGGTTGGTTCCCTAAAGACAAGGGATTTGGTGCTTCCTATGGTTGGTTCCCTAAAGACGAGGGATTCATTGCTTCCTAGGGTTGGTTCCCTAAAGAAGGAGATTGGTTTCTCCTAGATTTGGTGCTCTAAAGAGGATTGGTGTCCTTCATTGTTCTTTATAAAACCTTGTATTTGATGTTAAATATATTTATATAATTAATTTTACATACAATTCATTGTTGGTTCATTGTTCTAATCGATAAAATATAAAAAGTAATTGCTAATTGATAAAAAGGGTAATATTGATTCACAATCCATAGGTAGAAGTGCCATGAAAATACCCGAAAACCCTTTTTAATGTTGTCAAATGATCCTTCCCTGGTTTTGACATATACCTTCTCAAAACTCCCACTGCATGTTCAATGTCCGGTCTAGTACAGGCCATTGCATACATTGTTTTGGACATAATGTCATCAATTTGTTGTCATTGATGTCAACAGTATAAAAGTATGCAGAGAATGAAAATGTCAAACAATATGCAGATATCAAAGCATGGAAGAAAGAGTGCATTGTAGAAATGTCGTTGGAATCGAAATACCCATAGAAAAACTTCAACGGATTCAAGAAAGAATCCTTCTCATTGAGATAGTTTGAAGGATTAGTCATGCAGAAAGACATAATGCAATTTTTAGAGGAATCCACACTAAATATCAGAAGAAATAATGATCTGAGAGAAGTCGCACAGTGGTTAGCAGTGAGCTCCTTTGAAGCTTCATGAATCAGGATATTTGATGGATTAAGGAGAGCGTTGGGGAGAAGAACATATCCCAAGCATAAACGGACAACAGTCGTCTGATCCAGGTGAGTAGCACGGGGTTTTATCCCTTTCTCATTTCATAGGAAAGAGGATTTACGAAGTCTCGAAGTTCTGAAGCCAATCAGAACCATCCATCATCTAGGGAGACAGGTGGCAGATATCCACACACTCCATGAAAAGGAGAATAATGTAGGAGAGAATTGAATTTACAAAGTCTGAAGTTGTGAAGATATCTTATCTGTTGGTTGGAAGGTGGGGACATGGAAACAGATAAACGAATTCGTGGATTCACGATTCAGAGAAATTGTGATGAGCTAAGTTCAAACTTCATGAAGTGCAGAGAAATCCTGGACCATCATATCTAGAAGGATACGTGGCGTTCGATCCACGACTCCAGATAAAAGTACTTTGGAAAAGCACTGCGAATAATTCTCAATCGTTGACTGGTTGGAGAGTTGTAGACTATTGATCTGGTCTGGAGGATTTCACAGGTTCGGGATTCATAGATAGACAAAGTAATATGACTTTCTAAGTCATGAAGCACTCAGGATTTGAGCCCCGGGTCATAGCTCGAAGTCACATGTGAGACAGGCCTAGGAAGAGGAGTTAGCACCCATTGCATGGAATTCGTCGATTTAGAGATCGGAAGAATTGGTCACAGAATACAATGAAAACACATGAAGCCCGCATATCCAAAGCACCCTTTGGATAGGTGCCTGATCATATTCAGAGGTCATATGAATATTTACAGAGACTGAAAGATGTGAAGCATGAAGTCGTGAAGTAAATAGTGGTTATCCATCTCAATTCTTGGTTAAGTCCCATCCATTAGATTAAGCAATGTAAGGATCAAATATGATCATTGATTTGGTTTTGGGAATCATGCCAGCCATTAGATCAAGCCGTGTGAGAGGTAACCATTTTTGGAAATTGAAAACTCCAGAAGATTGGATGTTTTTCAAAGAAAAAATCGTTGAAAGTTGAAATCTAAAGAACTAGGTTCTAGCCCCCATTCATGGGTTATGAACACATAAGCCATAAGGCACTGGGAACATTGCTTAGACAATAAGCCCATGGTTTGGTTCATATGTTCATATGTTAATGGTTTGAAGGAAGTACCTCTGTAGAACTTGGTTTCTACAAATTATAGAGATTTGGGATCGAGTTAAAAGATGAAATTGATCCATATCTATGATCAATTTAAGAAAATCCTTCACGATAAGAATAATAATAGAGATTATGTTTAGGTTAAATGAAGAAGTGAGATGGTCCAAACGAAAGGACACAATGTGTTATATCTCACACCAGTTTGAATATTATATAAACGAGAGAGAGGGGTGATAAGAAGGTGTCTCTGCAGTCCAGATCAGAAGATCAAAAACATAAGAAGATTTTAGGAAGGAAAGTAGAATATACTTATGTTGTGAAGGTGGAAGGGAGGAGCATGGAAGGATTCATATCCTTACTAATCAAATTGTAAAAGATGAGGGAGATGGTTCTTCCTAGGGTTGGTGCCCTAAAGATGAGGGAGTTGGTTCTTCCTAGGGTTGGTTCCCTAAAGACAAGGGAATTGGTGCTTCCTATGGTTGGTTCCCTAAATACCAGGGATTCATTGCTTCCTAGGGTTGGTTCCCTGAAGAAGGGGATTGGTTTCTTCTAGATTTGGTTCTCTAAAGAGGATTGGTGTCCTTCATTGTTCTTTATAAAACCTTTTATTTGATGTTAAATATATTTATATAATTGATTTTACATACAATTCATTATTGGTTCATTGTTCTAATCGATAAAATATAAAAAGTAATTGCTAATTGATAAAAAGGGTAATATTGATTCACCACCCCCCCCTTCAGTATTCCAACATTTGGTATTAGAGCCAAGTTTCCTTCAGCATAGTCTAACAACTGGAAGGTAGATCTTGAAGATGGATCAACAAGAGGGAATGTCTAACAACAAAGCACCATTGTTCAATGGAGGAGGCTATTCTCTATGGAAAATAAGAATGAAAAAATTCCTATTGGCTCTTGGTTTTGATATCTAGAAATCTATTGTAGATGGTTACACTGCACCAACTACTCCACCTAAATATGTTGTGGGAAATAAAATATGTAATGACAACTCAAGAGAAGTTAATGGAATTCTAGGAGGATTGACTAATTCCATATGTGTGAAGGTTATGCATTGTAAATCAGCCAAAGAAATCTGGGACAAGTTGGAGTTTGTATATGAAGGAGATGACAAAGTCAAGGAAGCCAAACTACAGACCTATAGAACTCATTTTGAAAATCTGAAAATGAAAGAAGAATAAAACATCATTGAATACTTTCATAGGGTAGATGAAGTGGTCAATTCAATCAGAGCAGCAGGAGAAGAACTTGAAGATAAACCTATTGTGCAAAAAATAATAAGTTCATTACCTATTATATATGATGTCAATATCTCCACAAATGAAGATAGGTTTGATCTTAACACACTCACAGTTTATCAACTCCATGGAAATTTTACAACATATGAAATGAGAACAAGGAATGATAAATCATCAAAAAAGGAAACAACCTTTAAAGCATTCTAAAATGTGGCGGGAGAAAAAGTCCAATGATGAGTTATCAGATATATCTAATGAGAAAAATTTCAACTTCATAAAGAAACTCAAGAAAGGGACAGGGAAATAAAAAGGGAAGATTCCTCTAATATGTTTTAACTGTGGAAAAATTGGACAGTTTGCCAATAAGTGTCCCTATCCTAAGCAGGAGGAAAGTGATGACAAAAGAACCTTAAAAAATCAAAAGAAAACCAAAACTAATAATAAAAAGAAGTTCTACAAGAAAAAGAAAACATTCTTTACCCAAGAAGACAGTAGCTCATCGGAAGAAAATGAAGAATACGAACCAGAGATTCTATTTATGGTGATAAAAAACCAAGATTATAGTCATTCAGAAGATGAAGAAGAAGTAAAATTAGAAGAATAAATCCTTACTGTGATTGAAAAACTAAGAAAAAAAAGAAAAAATAGGGTACTAAGGGAGGATCTTCTAGAAATTAAAGAAGCTACTAAATCAAGAGAGAGGGAAGTTTCCAAAACCATCAAAGAGCCAGAAAAAATCATTAGTGATTTCAAGTCCTAGCTCCTGGAAACTAATAAAATTGGAGAGTTCATTTCACAACAACTAAATGATAAAAAACAAGTATGTGAGAAATTAGAAGCTACGATTAAGTTGCTAAAAGGTGAAATTGAGAAAGAAAAGAAGGGATCACAATTTGAAAATAGTTCAAAAATCTTGGATGAAATTCTCAGTAGTCAAAGGTCACTAAACAACAATACTGGTTTGGGATACACTCAAGAATAAACTGCTACATTACAAGGACCTGTCAAGAAACAAATTATTTATGCAGATACTCTGAAAAATTCATTAAAAAGGGAGGATAATTAGGAAAAAATGATACCATTGAAAACTGTTACACATAAACAGAAATCAATACTCTCTACTAGAGTAAAAAATGACAAGAAAAATACAATCATCAGAAGGAATCCCCCTAAATATCTATTTATTGGATATTGTTACTCTTGCAATAATTCTGGATAGAAGGAAGTACACTACAAATCTTATGGACAACACAATTATAGAAATGACCAAAGATATAAGAACAATGAGTACAATATAGAGAAGAGAAACTATAACTCATTTTCTCCTTTGTAAAGCTTCAATAGTGAATGCCAAAAATGCAACAACTATGGTCACAAAACCGGTGAATGTAGATTGCCAAAATATGATAAAAGGATAAATATTCCTATTAATCAAAAAGTATGGAATAAAATACAAACAGAGTAGAAAGTAGCCTTATATGCAATAACTCATGGATGTCAGTGGTATATTGACAGTGGATGTTCCAAACACATGACTGGAGATCAAAGTAAATTTCTCAAGTTAAATAAAGGAAAAGGAAAAGTAACTTTTGGAGATAACATGTCTGCCAAGATACTGGGAAAAGGAACTATTAGGTTAGGAAATAATAAACCTAAAGCATAAGATGTACTTCTGGTCGAAAATCTCAAACTTAATCTCCTAAGTGTAAGCCAAACATGTGATGAAGGTTACATACTTACTTTTGATTCTCAGAAATGTGAGATCAGAAAAAGGGACACTGGAAAGTTAGTGGTAGTCGCACCAAGAACATATACCAATGTGTACATCCTTGATATAGATGAAGAATAAAAATGGTGTTTAAGCCAATTAGATGAACAAGAATGTGATAGGAACTAAGTGGATCTTCAAGAAAAAATTAAATGAAAATGGGGAAATTCTAAATAACAAAGCTAGATTAGTCTACAAGGGATATTCCCAAGTAGAAGGTATTGATTTTGAAGAAACCTTTCCTCTTGTAGCAAGACTTGAGGCCATCATAATGTTCCTAGCATTTGCATGCTTCAGAGATTTCAAAATCTATCAGATGGATGTTAAATCAACATTCCTTAATGGAACACTAGAAGAAGAAGTCTACGTTGAGAAACGAGAAGGATTCATTTTATCAAAAAACTGGGACTATGTGTGAAAACTGAAAAAGGCCCTGTATGGTCTTAAACAAGCCCCCAGAGTATGATTCTCTAGGCTTGATCAATATCTACAATAATAGGGATACAAGAGAGGGACTACTAACAACAACCTGTATATCAAAATTGAGGATCAAAACATGATTGTTGTGGTAGTATATGTAGATGACATCATATTTGGGAATAATCTCACTACATTAAGTAGAAAATTTGCAACAAAAATGCAAGAAGAGATTTAAATGTCTATGTCGGGAGAACTTTCATTTTTCTTAGGTTTACAAGTAAATCAAACAAAAAATGGTATATTTGTTTCACAAACCAAATATATCAAAGACTTGCTGAAGAAATTTCAAATGGAAGAAAATAAACCCATGAGTACTCCCATGGTCATTGGATATAAGCTAAGTCTAGAATATGACTCACCAAAAGTGGATCAAACAATGTATAGATCAATGGTTGGAAGTCTACTCTACTCAATAGCAACAAGACCTGACATCATGCAAGTTGTAGGACTTGTGGGGAGATTTCAATATGCACCTAGATAAACTCACTTAAAAGCAGTAAAAAGAATATTCATATACGTTCAAGGCACCCTAGAACTTGGATTGTGGCATCCAAAAGATAAAAATTCCAACCTAACTGTATATACTAATGTTGATTGGCAAGGTAGCATAGATGATAGAAAAAGCACCAGTGGAGGAGCATTTTTCTTGGGAAAAAGTCTAGTGGCATGGTCAAGCAAGAAACAAACATCCACATCTCTTTCTATAGAAGAGGCAGAATATATTTTTGTTGCATCATGTTGCACGCAAGTCCTTTGGATGAAACAAACTTTAGAATACCTACAAATAAAATATAACAATCTTATTACTATTAACTATGAAAACACTAGTTCCATAAGAATCTCTAAAAATCCAGTGATGCATTCTAAAACTAAACACATACCAATCAAATACCATTTTTTAAGAGATCGGGCCCAAAAGGGGGTCAAAATAGTGAATGTAGACACCAAAGAATAGATTGCAGACATTTTCACAAAACCTCTACCTAGGAGTACTTTTGAAAATCTCCGACAAAAATTAGGAGTAATTCAAAAACCTCATTAAAAAATGAATGGTCAGGGGAGAATTACCCTAGGGGGAGCAACCTTTTGGCATTTATGTCAAAGGGGGATAGTGACTTCATAGATAAAATCATCATCACAGGGGCAGTATGTATGAAGTTAGATGGTTTCCCACAATGACAAAGGGGGAGATTATTGGACATATTGTCATTGATGTCAACAGTATAAAAGTATGCAGAGAATGAAAATGTCAAACAATATGCAGAGATCAAAGCTCATTGTAGAAATGTCATCAGAATCGAAATACCCACATAAAAAATTCAAAGGATTCAAGAAAGAATCATGTTCATTGAGATATTTTTACGGAGTAGTCAAGCAGAAAGACATAACACGAGTTACAGAGGAATCCACTCTAAAGCTTAGAAGAAATAACGATCTGAGAGAAGTTGCATGGTGGTTAGCAACGAGCTCCTTCGAAGCTTCATGAATCAAGAGATTTCATGGATTAAGGAGAGCATTGGGTAGAAGAACATATCCCAAGCGTAGGATCTGAAGCACAGAGGGTTGACAGTCATCCGATCCAGGTGAGTAGCATGAGGTTTTATCCCTTTCTCATTTCATAGGAAAGCAGATTTATGAAGTCCCGAAGTTTTGAAGCCAATCTGAACCATCCATCACCCAGGGAGAAATTATGGATTGTTAGATCCAGAAGGATATGTGGCGTTCGATCCACAACTCTAGATAAAAGTACTTCAGAAAAGTACTCTGGATAATTCTCAGTCGTTGACTGGTTGGAGAGTTGTAGACCGTTGATCTGGTCTAGAAGATTTCACCGATCTAAACTTTGGAGATAGAGGGAGTAAGATGACTTCCGAAGTCATGAAGTGCAAATTTGTGAAGCACTCAAGAGTTGATCCCTGGGTCATAGCCTGAGCTCACATGTGAGATGGGCCTAGGAAGAGGAGTTAGCACCCATTGCCTGGAATTCATCGATTCAGAGATCAAAAGAATTGGCTGCAGCATACAGTGAAAACACCCGAAGCCCATATCTCTAAAGTTCCCTTTGGATAGGCACCTGATCGTAGTTAAAGGTCATTTGAATATTTACAGAGATTGAAAGAAACAAAGCACGAAGTCACGAAGTAAATAGTGGTTATCCATCTAAATGATTGATTAAGTCCCAACCGTCGAATTAAGCAGTGTAAGGATCAAATATGTCTATTGATTTGGTTCTAGGAATCATGCCAGCCATCGGATCAACCCATGTGAGAGGTAACCATTTTGGGAAATTGAAAACTCCGGAAGATTGGTTGTTTGTCAAAGAAAAAATTGTTGAAAGTCGAAATCCGAAGAACTAGGTTATAGCCCCCAGTTATGGGTTACGAACACATAAGCCATAAGGCACTGGGAACATCACTTAGACAATAATCCCATGGTTTTAAATGTATGGTCATATGCTAATGGTTTGAAGGAAGTGCCTCTATAGAAATCAGTTTCTACAAATTGTAGAGATTTGGGATCGAGTTAAAAGATTAAATTGATCCATATCTATGATCAATTTATGAAAATCCTTCATGGTAATAATAATAACAGATATTATGGTTAAGTTAAATGAAGAGGTTCGATGGTACAAATGAAAGGAAACAATGCGTTATATATCACACCAGTTTGAAGATTATATAAATGAGAGAGAGTAGTGAGAAGAAGATATCTCTCCAGTCCATATCAGAAGATAAAAAATAGAAGTAGATTCCAGGAAGGAAAGTGGAATATACTTATGCAGTGAGGGTGGAAGGGAGGAGCATGGAAGGATTTATATCCTTACTAAGAAAATTTTAAAAGATGAGGGAGTTGGTGCTTCCTAGGGTTGGTGCCCTAAAGACAAGGGAGTTGGTGCTTCCTAGGGTTGGTTTAGTAAAGACGAGGGAGTTGGTGCTTCCTAGGGTTGGTTCCCTAAAGACGAGGGAGTCGGTGCTTCCTAATCTTTGTGCCCTGAAGAAGGGGATTGGTGTCTCCTAGAGTTGGTGCTCTAAAGAGGATTGGTGTCCTTCACTGTTATTTATAAAAACTTGTATTTGATGTTAAATGTATTTATATAATTCATTTTACATACAATTCGTTGTTGATTCATTGTGCTAATAGATAAAATATAAAAAGTAATGTCTAATTGTTAAAAAGGGTAATATTGATTCACCCCCCCC
>CBVK0102153525.1:0-12470 GCA_900067695.1 Picea abies
TTTCCTCTTTTTCCGATCTCTTTTAATTTCCATGCCCAAAATGAAATTTGAATCATTGAGATCCTTCATGTCAAATTTAGACGAGAACTGAGTTTTCACATCCTGGATAATCTCCTTGTTATTTCCTATCAACAGCATGTCATCCACATACAAGACCAAATAAATCAAATGATCACCAATTAATTTAAAATACACAAAGTGGTCCTCTTTTCTTCTTGTGAAGCCAAGTCCCATCATATAAGTATCAAATTTTTTATACCAAATCCTTGGTGATTGTTTTAAACCATATAGGGACTTTTTTAGCTATACCACATGTAATATTTCAGACATAACATCCTTTGTTTTAAACATCCTTTGTTCTAAATACCACATGTAATATTCCAGATATAAAAATTATGCAGAACAAAAATAAAATGCTAGAAATGGAAGATGAACAACAATATAACCAGAAAAGCACCACAATAAGACCGATATGAAACCAGAATAACACTAGAAATGACACTTTGATTACTGAGAGCAATGTTCACTTGCCTCTTCGAGGGGAAAACCCCCAGTCGAGTAGAGCACTATTACAATAATATCCAAGATAGGGTTCTCATACCCTTGACTCCTATTTATACTAAATATGTCTATCAAGAGAACCATATAGAGGAATATCCTTCTAGAAGCAGAAGCTTTTGTTAGGTCTTCTTACATTCGACTTATTCTACCTTATTGCAAGGCCTTATTAATATTGAACTTTATTACATCAGAATATATTGTTCTACCTACGTCAGGGGTTAGGTCCCTAACATGTCCTCCCCCTTAAAAACAACCTTTTCCTCAAGCCTAGAGATGTGGAAATTGTTGCAGAATGGTAGTTGGTTCCCAAGTGGCATATGTTGGAGTTGTATCTTTCCATTGGACTAACACATCCTTGATGGTTTGTTGACATCATGTTGGTCCAAAATTTCTTGTGGTTGTAGCTAGATAGAGCCTTCTTCATCCAACTCTGGAAGGTTGGTTTGATTTTGTCACTTAGTTCCAATCACCTTCGTTAAGCATGGAACATGAAAAATAGGATGTAGCTTAGAATGACTGGGAAAAGCTAATTGATAGGCCACCTATCCCACACGCTTGAGGACAGTATAAGGACCATAAAATTTGGGCACCAACTTCTAACAATGGTCGTCCTTGAGGGAATTGTTTTTGTAAGGTTGCAGTCAAAGAAACATATGATCCCCTTTTGCAAATTGGCATTCAGAGTGACCTTAATTTGCTTGTTGCTTCATGTGATTCTGGGCCATGAACAAATTCTCTTTGAGGGTACAGATAATATCCTCTTGAACTGTAAGTGTTTTATCAATTGCATGGACCTTCGATACACCTAGTAAATATGAGAGAACTGAAGGTGGATTTTGTCCATATACCGCTTCAAAAGGAGTCATGCGGGTAGTTGTATGGTATGAAGTGTTGTACCACCATTCAACTAGGGGAAACCATTGAGCCCACTGATGTTTATTTTCTGATGCAAAACACCTCAAATATGTTTCCAAACACTTGTTGACAACTTCAAGTTGACCATCCATCTCGGGATGATAAGTTGTGTTGAGATGCAATTGGGTGCCTTGTAGCTTGAACATTTCTTGCCAAAAATTGTTGGTAAAAATTGGGTCGCGATAAAAAACAATAGAATGTGGCATGCCATGAATCTTGAAGACCTGATCCATAAAAAGTTGAGCCACAATGGATGATGTAAATGGGTGTTGAAGAGCACATAAATGAGCATACTTGGAAAGGCGATCGATTACCACCATGATGACTGACTTATTTCCTGATTTAGGTAAGCCTGTAATAAAATCCATAGAGATATCTCTCCAAATAGTAGGTGGAATCGGAAGTGGTTGTAGTGTGTAAGTATATTTGACCATTTCACCCTTGTTGCGTTGACACACATCACATTCAGCCAAAAAATTACGAACATCTTGTTTCATACCATCCCACAAAAAATAACGTTTGTCCCTGTCATAGGTTTGGTAAACCCTGAGTGCCCAGTTATGGGTGTAGCATGAATCTCAGAAAGTATCGTGGATTTAAGTTTTGACCTTTTACTTAAATAAAAATGACCTTTGTATCAAAGCTCATCATGGAGCCAAGAGTACCCTGGGGAAACTGGAGAATTAGACTACAATTGTTGTATTAGATGAAAACTTTTGGGATCATGTAGCCATTCCTAGTGAATGGCTTGGAGCCAATCTAGTAAAATGGAGAGATAAAAAAGGGAGCCTTCATCTTCATATTTTTGGGAAAGTACATCCACAACCACATTTTATTTTCCTTTCTTGAAAATGATCTCATAATCATATCCAAAGATCTTAGTCACCCATTTTTGTTTCTCTAGGGAGGAAATGAGTTGTTCCAGAAAATACTTGAGGCTTTGATGATCTGTATTAATTTGGAAGCATTTCCCCAATATATAAGGGTGCCACAAATCAATGGCATGCAGAATAGCCAACATTTCCTTTTCATAGATTGATTTTCCCAAATTGTGTTTAGATTGTTGTTTGTTGGTAAAGGCCAAAGGCCGACCCTCTTGCATAAGGAAAGCACCAATACCTTTCCCTGAAGCATCACATTCCAGGACAAAGGTATTTGTGAAATTGGGAAGGGATAGGACTGGAGTGGTGCACATGGCCATCTTCAAGGTTTGAAATTACCTCTGCATTTGTTGGAGTCCAAGTGAAAGAATTATTTTTGAGTGGAGTGAGAGGTGCTGCAATCATTCCATAATTCTTAACAAACTTGCGATAATATACTGTTAAGCCCATAAATCCATGCAATATTTTGAGAGTCTTTGGGTGAGGCCAATATTGCATAGCTTCAATCTTTTTAGGATCCACCCTGACTCTGTCCTTTCCAACAAGATGACCCAAGTACTTGACTTTCGAGGCACCAAAAGCACATTTAGATTGTTTCAGGAGAAGTTGGTGCTAAGAGAGTAGATGGAGAGCTTGTTCCACATGAGCAAGATGGTTTGTCCAGTTTTTTCTATAGATGAGGATATCAACAAAGAAAACAAATACAAAATGATGGATAAAATGATGAAAGACATGATTCATGAGGCTTTGGAAGGTGGAGGGGGCACTACACAAGCCAAAGGGCATGACCAAAAACTCATTGTAGCCCTCATGAGTTCTAAAGGAAATATTAGGAATGTCTGTCTCTTTCATATGGATCTGGTGGTAGCCAGAATGAAGATCAATTTTAGTAAATCACGGGCCACTCAATTCATCCAAGAGGTCATTGTTAGAATATGAAAGATGTGTGCTTGTTTTACCATTGACAATACCCTTGTCACCCAACCATAGGCCGAAGCCACCCTCTGAGCACCTTAACCTTGACAGAGAATCATTCTGGAAGAAAACCCTAGGATAGATAGCCAAACAAAGGGTAGCACACCTTTCCCCAAGGATAGCGCATCAACAAGAGATGATCAGATAGTCCAAACCCTAGCCAAGAGATAGTCCAAGACAAACATGATCTACTAGCTGCAACAACTACAATGGAAACTCTCCTCAAACTTGTGCACAAGACTAGGCACTACAATTCTGAGACTGCCTACTAGAATGAGAACTGACCTCCTATATTTATAATAATTCTAGCTAACTTCCTAGGCCCACTTCTCATTCTGGGTATTTGTATGTTCAGTATATTTATTATTTATGGTTGACTTATTCTCTTGGAGGCTAATAACCTAATATAAATTATATTCTTGAGCTGACAAGTCTTCTAGGGTTATTAGCCAACTCATTAGGGTTTCTTCTTGCTTCCCAGAGTATTCTATCCTTTTAAAGTTTACACATGGAGGTAAATACCTCTTGGAGCTACCATAATATCAACACTCCCTCCTAGCTAGGGAGGTATTACAAGTAATGGTATTGAGCACAAAACATACCATTCACCCGGTAGCATCAACATATTTATATAGACTAGATCATGAGCACCATCATCATCATCATTTGCATCATCTATCGAAACCATACTCTATCTGAGTAATCAGACATGATGCTCACTCCACAGAGTGATACAAGAGCCATTCTTCTAATCTAGAAGAGTCAATGTTCTGAACCATTTTCTGTCTGGAAAATCTATGTTCATCATTCATTTGGCTGATAATTATTTCCAATAAACTGTTGATAGTCTTCTAGGCAATCAGAACAAAATAGAACACAACTGTGTCTATCCATAGTAGTACATAACTACAATCCAATGGTACAGTACCACACCAAGTTACACACAAGTACTTGATCAACAATGTATAGTAACGAACAGTGGAACACATCCACCACAGTAATATACATCTACTATCATACAGTCTTCATAACAATCATTTGATACCAACCTGCATAGAAACAATGTTATGATATAAAATGAATCATCTGGGCCAATCTTTCACTCACATCTATGAGATCTGAAAGAATATCTGCCCTCAGAGTAGAACAATGAGATATCTAGACTATTCTTCTCAAGCAAGGAAGAATAACTATCTTGTCTTCTAAACCTAGACCATTCCCCACCCTGGGCCATTCTTACTACACTAATCAAAGTGCACCCTGGAGAGAATGTATAAACCCGAAGGAATGCCTATCCCTGATTTCTGATCCTGGACCATTCCCCACCCTGGGCCATTCCTCCTACACTAATCAAAGTGCACCCTTGAGAGAATGTATAAACCCTAAGGAATGGTTTTCCAAACCATTTCCTCTGTTAACCACAAGAGGAAAAGATTGTCTTGTATCAACCTCCAAAATGAACCATTCCTCATGTTAACCACAATGAGAAATCATTGTCTAGTGAGGTGGTCCAGTCTTCTTGAGTAACCCTCAATAAGAGAGACTGCCCTAGACCACTCCCCATGTTAACCATAATGGGAAGTCGTTTCCTATGATACATCAAAAATCTAGACCACTTCCAATGTTAACCACAATGGGAAATCATTATATGTCAGAAATCTCAATCCACTTTCCGAACAGGAAAGCATCTGTCCAAGATGGACTATTTTTCAATCTTGAAAATGAATGTCCTCAATAATATTTTCAATGCTCCCTCCCAACCTGAGAGTCATTTCTTCCTTTTTCAATAACTCCATGAGCTCTAGCTTAAGTACAAAAACTCTTTCATCTTGGATAGAATCTTTACCAAAATGTCTTCTTATCTGCTCATATGTGGAGATATGTATTGGAGAACCACTTTCTCCTTTTTGGACTTCATCATGGATGCTTTATTTCAAATGTACTTTAGTCTGGAACACTGATTTTTTGTGAAGGCTTCATGTAGCTCTAAACAATAGAGTATATCATTGTTGGAAAACTGGAACATATCCATGTGGCACTTCTTTTGTCATCATGAGATTTGATCTATCGAGTAATCATCTTGATGTTATAGGAAATCTTCACCATGCTTATGTTGTGCACTGGAGCTTCTCCACCAAGTTATCTTATTATATCTGCATACAAGGGTTTCTTTCTGGTATGCCTCAAAGTCTTGAGATTTCTCTTCATATGCTCTTTATTCAATTTATCTGGAGAACATTCTTTGCATTCATCTGATGTGGAACTCCAACTCATGGATGTTGCGGATGATATAATGACTCATGTAGAGATAAGTCTGGTTTACTGGAACAAGTAATCATCATAGTCTTCTCCCTCCATCTGGAAGAACCCCTAGTTTTGGATCTTGCAATGCTTTCATTCATAAGTCTTCCATACACTATTCTTCATCATGACGTTCAGTTCTTCTGCTTGATTGATTTTATTGAGTTTATATCAGACTAACAATCTTGTGATTCTTGATACAATGAATGGTTGTTTTGGCTTCTCTTTCTTTCTTGGAATCTTCATGTGTTTCTTTAGTTATCGGGTCCATGGAGTTTCTTATAGATTCCATGCCCTAAATATTCCATCATAGGATCATGGATGTGGATGGAAAACCAGGGATACTTTAAGGATTATCTTTGAAGAATACATATTGTCTTTCATGGTTGCTATCATGGATATATACTTCATCATCTTCAATGGATCATAGGATTAGCTCCCTCCTAATCCTTGCTTCATGTATGAGTGCATATAATCATCTCCCTCTATCTAACAGAGTCCATACTTCCATCTGCATCCTTATTGTCTTCTGCAATATATAATTGGCTCTCTTGTCTAACAGAGTCCACAATTTTGTCTTGTTGTCTTCTACAAAACGTCATAAGTCTTTTTCCAATTTCCTCTCGATTGTTGACTTCTTTTTGTCTTTTGTTCTTCTAAGTCTCTTCATGATTGATTCGACTTATCTTGCAATATCTTCCACATGATTTGTATTTCATCCTTTCATTTGTATTATCTAATGATATCCATTCTTATCTTGTTGTTCTTCCATAGGTATAGTTATTCTTGGAACACGTTATCTTTCAAGAGATAGATATACAAGATATGTATAGAGACGATGCAAACAAGATATGTACAAGAAATAAGAAGAGTTTTGTTACCTTTAGAAGAAGAAGTCTCTTCCATCCTGCTTAGTCTTCCTTGTAGGTTCCTTTTCTTCGGCAATTGATGCTTCGTGTTTCTCCTTCCTTTTCTTTAGCTCGGGACAATGATTCTTGTAGTGACCATACTTTTGACAGTTGAAGCATTATACTTTTGAAATGTCTTTCTCTTGATTTGGATTCCTCCTTGAACCAAGCTTCCTTTTGTTCCTGAAGTTCTTGAATCTTGTTGTGAAGGCTTGATCATCATACTTCTTTTGGGGTTTCTCTTTTTCATTGATCCTTGATTCTTCTTGAGCACAGCAAGTCCAAAGTTCTTCAAATGTCAGATACTCCTTTCTTGTGTTCATGCTTGTGGAAAATGCATCCCACGTCTTGGGAAGACCATTGAGTACTATGTTTACCAACTCCTTCTCTAAAATGATCTCTTCAATAGCTTGTAGTTGATCTCTTAACTGAGAAATTATCACAAAGTATGATGTTATGTTGTCATCATCATTCACCTTCATGTCACAGAGCTCATTCTTTAGACTCCTTACCTGTCTAATGTTTCTAACTGTGAAGAGATTTGTTAGGGCATCCTACATCTTCTTCGATGAGTCAAGATGGGAGATGTAGGGTATCAAGTGGTCTTTTATGGATTCCACTATGATACTCATATTATTAATGTCATCATCTTTGAACTTCTCCATAGCTACAACATTTTGCGGTTCCTTCTCTTTCCCTTCTTCAAACTCTAGTTTCATGATATCCAACACTTTATTCTTGGCAAGGATGAGGTCAATCCTTGTCTTCCATGCTCTGAAGTCAGAGGATCCATATAACTTGTTCTCTAAATTCATAGAATAATTCATGGCTACTTTGACTTGGTCAAACCCTAGAGTTGACCACAAACTCAAAACTTCATGTTTTGGCTTGTTGAGAGTATCAGAAGATGTGCTACACTAGAGCACACTGATCTATCCAGATATTAGGTCAATCCATTCACTTAAGGTTCCCTAACAATAGGATTAGGGTTTCTGCAAATGCTCCTTCTAGTAACCCTAGTGGCAGTGTCTTGGAAGTTGCTTCTGCTAGTAACCCTACCGGCAGTTCCTCAGTGAGCTCAATATCCTAGTGGCTATGTTTCCTTCCAGTGTTTAGACTGAATGAAGGAAGTGTGGGCCCATAACCTATTATAATATGAAATATGTGTGCTCATTTTACCATTGACAATACCCTTGTCACCCAACCATAGGCCGAAGCCACCCTCCGAGCACCTTAACCTTGACAGAGAATCATTCTGGAAGAAAACCCTGGGCTAGATATCCAAACAAAGGGTATCACACCTTTCCCTAAGGATAGCACATCAAAAAGAATTGATCAGATAGTCCAAACCCTAGCCAAGAGATAGTCCAAGCCAAACTTGATCTGCTAGCTGCAACAACTGCAATGGTAGCTCTCCTCAAACTTGCGCACAAGATTGGGCACTGTAGTGTGCACAAGATTGGGCACTACAATTCTAATACTACCTGCTAGAATGAGAATTGGCCTCCTATATTTATATTAATTCTGGCTAACTGCCTGGACCGACTTCTTATTTTGGGTATCTGTCTGTTCAATATATTTATTTTTTCTGGCCAACTTCTTCTCTTGGAGGCTAATAACCTAATATAAATTATCTTCTTGAGCCGACAAGTCTTCTAGGGTTATTAGTCAACTCATTAAGGTTTCTTCTTTCTTCTCAGAGTATTCTATCCTTGTTAGGTTTACACGTGGAGGTAAATACCTCCCGTAGCTACCATAATATCAACAGTCATCAATGACAAGAATGGGAAATTTTTCTTTAATGGTGAGTTTGTTGAGGGCATGGAAGTCGGGACACATGTGCCAAAAACCTTATTTCTTCAGGACCATTACCATAGGAGAAGAGTAGGGGATCGTACTAGGGTGGATAATGCTTGTGTTAAGTAGTTCTTGAACCATTTTCTCAATTTTATTTTTTTGGGAAAAGGGGTGAAGATACGGATGGATATTGGGAGGAAGGATTCCTGGTACAAGGGAAATGAAATGATCATGAAATCCACGGGAAGGAGGGAGTCTCTGGGGAGTGGATAAGACCACTTGATATTTAAAGAGGATGGATTGAAGGTCTTGTGGCACAGAGGGTGTCTCAGTTGCTTGTATGGCATGAAGTTGGGAAATAATGTCAGAATGACATTTTTTGAGAAGCTTTTCCATGCGATGGGAACTAATGATCTCAGGTGAACCAGCAGTGATCCCTTGGAACTTATATTTTTGACCCTCCTGGTTGAATTGCATGGTTAATTCCTTGAAATCCACTAGAATGAGACCCAAATTCCTTAGCCAGCTTGCCCCCAACACAATGTCACAATCGTTTATGTTGATAGCAAACATATGAGATTTTAGGTGGTAGTCACCAATTTGGAGATTCACATTTTCACAATTCCCTCCACATTTTCACAATGCCCTCCACATTTCATGGAGCCTCCATTGGCAATCATGATTTGGAAATTATTGACTGCATGGATATAGCAATGATTTTCTTAGGAAATGCGACGATGAATAAAATTATGGGTGCTTCCACTATCAACAAGAATGATGACCTTCCTATGTTTGATGTAACCAATTAGCTTGAGGGTTTGAGGAGTAGAGAAGCCAGTGAGAGAATTTAGGGAAATGACCGGTTCTACTTCAGGAGGGTTTGAGGGAGGAGTTATGTCAGTGGGCTTAGGTGACTCAGACACAAGGGGAGTTTCGACATCCTCTTCTAAAACATCTTCTGAGATGACCATAAAAATATTTTATTCCTTACACTTGTGGCCCGGAAAATTTTTGTCATCACAATTATAACAAAGGCCTTTGAGTTGGCATTCATCCATTTCATCCTTGGTCAATTTTTGGATCTTTAGTGGAGCAGAAGAAGGAGTGGTATTTGTTGGTTTCGTGCAAGGAATAAAGAAGGGTTTCATGTTTTGAGAAGACACAACCTTTTGTGCTCCCTTAGATCTTTTAGTAGCCTCCACCCAACTCTAAGGCCAAGCCATGAGGACATGGGCACAAATCACATCCTTGAGGCCACTAATAAAACATTCTCAGAAAAAATCATCAGACATTCCCTCTGTATGAAAAGCTAGTCGCTCAACAGTAGATATAAAGTCTTCCACTGTGTCAGATTGTTTCAAATTTGTCAAACGGCCTAAATGGTTGGTGTCAGTGTCAAAGAATTCATAAAGCTCTGCCACAAAGTGTGTCCAAGAAATATACCCTTGATGGATAGTTTTTCTCCATTGCCACCAATTCCAACATTCTTTATATAGATGGAGAACACCATATCGGAGTTTGGACAAGTCATATGTAATGCCATACAAAGATAAATAATGTTCTATTTAAGTGACCCAACCAGTGAGATCTGAGCCATCAAATTTGGTCACATCCACCCATGGAAGGCATATGTCATGCTAAAAGTGATGGGGTTGATAATTATGGGAATGAGAGGAAGTTTCATCTTTGGTATTCAAAGGTGGATCGTATAAAGGGGGATCTGTAGGGATATGCCTCTTGGTGTAGATCATCAAAATGACAGATTCAAGCTGGGTAGTCATGTCTTTTTTAAGGTCTTCTTTGAGTTTGGCGATTGATGTGGTGATGGAGGAATGCATGTTTTTATTGATGGTGGAAAGGTTGGCACTGAGTTGTCTCACTTCTTGTTGGGTCTCTGTGAAATTAGATTGTAGGGTATTGAAGTGAGCTTTCAATTCTTGGCTACGGGTATGGACCATGATGACGACGAAACCAAAAAGGAGCGGGTGGGGTCAAACATTTTGCGGAAAAATGATAGGTATAAATGTTATAACGGAGAAGAGATAAATCCAATGGAATAGGTCTCAAATAATGGTGCAAAAATTTCCAAAATATTTTTTTTTTGTTTTACACCTACAGAGGTATACTCCAATCTAAAGAATATGACAGTGATGAAATGCCCAAATGATTAACCAGGAAGAAATGTGGAGTGATTTGGAAACTTGAACATAGTTGTCTGGCAATAGATCTTGTTTGTTATATTTTTTTGTTTCCATCCCCAAGGGTTAGGTATTTAAGGGTTCTACAGAGAAGGGTTTTCCTAGTGCTATAACGCTCTGATATACATGTAGGGTCCAACAGTAGTACTTGGCCTAATATCTCAAGGAACCAACTAAGGAGGATAGATCATGCCCTTATCCATACTACTTGACTACCCAGGTACTAGAGAGTATCTTCCCGAGTGTTTTTCTCGGTGAAACTATAACATTCAGGCAGTCAATCAGTTTATCTAAAGAGGGCTTTGGGAAATCTAGGTTGATCAATATACAAGTGTTGTCTAATGCGCTACCACTCGAAGGGGTACTAACAGGGGTTACAAGGGTGGCCAACAGATGTGCGCTTAAGAACTGCTTGTATTTACTGTGTGTATGAATCCCTCAACCGTGGTTTTATGCATGTAATGATAGATCTTTGTAGCTTAAAGACATCGGAATACGTCTCTACCCTAAAAAAAATTTAACCCACAATTTTCTGCCGAGGAAAGTGCCATGATACCACTTGTAATATTCCAGATATAAAAAGTATGCAGAACAAAAATAAACTACTAGAAATGGCATATGAACAACAATATAACCATAACAACACCACAATAAGACCGATATGAAACCAGAATAACACCATAAATAGAACTTTTATTACTAAGAGCAATGTTCACTTGCCTCTTCAAGGGGGCAACCTCCACTCGAGCAGAGCTCTATTACAATAATATCCAAGATAGGGTTCTCATACCCTTGACTCCTATTTATACTAAATATGTCTATCAAGAGAACCATCTAGAGGAAGATCCTTCTAGAAGCGGAAGCTTCTATTAGGTCTTCTTACATTCGACTTATTCTACCCTATTGCAAGGACTTATTAATATTGAGCTTTATTACATCGGAATATATTGGTATACCTATGTGAGGGGTTAGGTCCCTAACACCACATCTCCTCTATACACTAACTTCTTAGTTTTTGGGTTCCAGAGATTATAACCTTTGAGACAATATTTATCTCCAATAAAGATACACTTTTCAGCCTTCTTATCTAGCTTACTCTTGTTTTCCTTTGGAACATGAACATATGAATCACAACCAAATATCTTGAAATGTGTGAGAGAAGGTTTCTTACCATTATATACCTCTTGTGGAGTATTGTCATCCATCATTGATGAGGTTGATCTATTGACCAGGTAACATGCAGTACCCATTGCCTCTGCCCATAATTATTTCCCTAACCCAACACCACTGAGCATGCACCTTGATTTTTCCATCAGCATCTTGTTCATCCTTTCTGCAACTCCATTCTGCTGAGGTGTATATGGAGTATTTTTCTGCCTTTCTAAACCACACTTCTTACATAATTCTTCAAATTCATTCCTACATAACTCTCCTTCATTATCTATCCTCAACACCTTAATTATTTTCTCTGTTTGATTCTAAAAAAGAGACTTAAACTCTTTAAACCTATCAAAGACTTCATATTTCTTCTTGAGGAAATATATCCAAGTATTCNNACCTATCAAAGACTTCATATTTCTTCTTGAGGAAATATATCCAAGTATTCATCAAGAATTCATCTATAAATCATACATAGTGCACATATTTTCCCAATGATGGGACCGAAATAGGTCCAAAAAGATCACTATGAACTAGCTGTAAAATTATTTATTTCCTATTTACACGAGAGGGGAATCTTACCTGATTTTTCTTCCCATATACATAATGTTCACATAACTAAAAATCCAAAGAGCAGGTAGACATACCTTCAACCATACCTTCACTATGTAGTAGTCGAAGACCCTTCTCTCTGATATGCCCTAGTATTTGATGCCACACCATGACCTTTTCTCCAGATACTGTAAGAGTTCTTTCTTCTTAAACTCCAATATCAA
>CBVK0102153526.1:0-11154 GCA_900067695.1 Picea abies
CGCTCTTCCGATCTCACGTTCCAGGAATCCTTCCTCCCAATATTCATCCCTATCATCACCCCTTTTCCCAAAAAAATGAAATTGAGAAAATTGTTCAAGAACTGCTCAATGCAGGTGTTATCTTCCCTAGTATGAGGCCCTACTCTTCTCATTTGATCATGGTCCTTAAGAAAGAAGGTTCTCGGCACATGTGTCTTGACTTCCACTCCCTCAACAAACTCCCCATTAAAGACAAATTTCCCATCCCTGTCATTGATGACCTCTTGGATGAATTGAGTCACACCCAGTTCCTTACTAAACTTGATATTTGTTCTGGCTACCACCATATCCATATGAAAGAGGAAGACATTCGTAAGACTACATTTAGAACTCATGCGGGACAATATGAGTTTTTGGCCATGCCCTTTGGCTTGTGTAATGCTCCCTCCACTTTCCAAAGCCCCATGAATCATGTCTTTTGTCATTTCCTCCGTCATTTTGTCTTATTTTCATTTGATGATATCCTCATATATAGTAAAACATGGACAACCCATCTTTCTGATGTGGATCGAGTTCTCCATATACTCTCTCAGCACCAAATTTTCCTCAAACAATCTAAATTTTCTTTTGACGCCTCGAAAGTCGAGTACTTGGGTCATCTTGTTGGCAAGGCTGGCATCAAGGTGGATCCTAAAAATATTGAAGTTATGAAAGATTGACCTCACCCAAAGACTCTGAAAATATTTCATGGATTTATAGGTTTAACAAGTTATTATCTCAAGTTTGTTAAGAATTATGGAAAGATTGTGGCACCTCTCACTACACTCCTTTAAAAGAATTCTTTCATTTGGACTCCAACAGTTGCTCAAGATTTTCAAACCTTGAATATGGTCATGTGTACCACTCCAATCCTGGCCCTTATTGATTTCACAAAGACATTTTCCCTCAAATGTGATGCTTCTAGAAAAGGAATTGGTGATGTCCTTATGCAAGAGGGTCGGCCTTTTGCCTTTGCTAGCAAACAATTGTCCGAGCGAAATTTGGGAAAATAAATCTATGAAAAGGAAATGTTGGCTATTTTTCATGTCGTGGATCTTTGACGCCCTTATCTATTGGGGAAACACTTCCAAATTAAGATAGATCATCAAAGCCTCAAGTATTTTTCTGGAACAACGCCTTTCCTCCCCAGAGCAACACAAATGGGTGAAAAAGCTCTTTGGATATGATTATGAGATCATTTGCAAAAAAGGCAAAGACAATGTGGTTATTGATGCACTTTCCAAAAAATATGAAGATGAAGGGTCCCTTTTTTCTCTCTCCTGCATTGTACCAGATTGGCTCCAAGCTGTTCTCCAAGGATGGCTACACGATCCCAAAAGTTTGCATCTTATACAACAATTGTAGTCCAATTCTCTAGTTTCCCCAGGGTACTCTTGGCTCAATGATGAGATTTGATACAAAGGTCGTTTGTATTTAAGTAAACAGTCAAAACTTAAATCCACGGTACTTTTTGAGATTCATGCTACACCCACATTGGGGCACTCCGGGTTTACCAAAACCTATGACCTAGTCAAACATTCTTTTTTCTGGGATGATATGAAACAAAACATTCATAATTTTGTCGCTAAATGTGATGTTTGTCAACGCAACAACGATGAAATAGTCAAATATCCTGGCACACTACAACTTCTTCCAATTCCACCTCCTATTTGGCGGGATATCTCTATGGATTTTATCGTAGGCTTACCTAAATCGGGCAATAAATCAGTCATCATGGTGGTAGTTGATTGTCTTTCCAAGTATGTTCATTTCTGTGCTCTTCAACACCCATTTACAACATCCAATGTGGATCAATTTTTCATGGATCAGGTCTTCAAGATTCATGGCATGCTGCATTCTATTGTTTCTGATCAAAACCCAACTTTCAGCAACAATTTTTGGCAAGAACGCTTCAAGCTACAAGGCACCCAATTGCATCTCAACACAACTTATCATCCCCAGACTGATGGTCAAACTGAAATTGTCAACAAGTGTTTGGAAACATATTTGAGGTGTTTTTCATCGGAAAGGAAAAATCAGTGGGATCAATAGTTACCACTAGATGAATGGTGGTACAACACTTCATACGATACAACTACCCACATGACTCATTTTGAATTAGTATATGGAAAAAATCCACCTTCAGTTCTCTCAAATTTTCCAAGTGTCTCGAAGGTCCAGGCGGTTGAACAAATGCTTACAGTTCAAGAGGCCATTCTTGGACCCTAAAAGATAATTTGGTCATGGCCCAGAATCGCATGAAGCAACAAGCAGATCAAGGTCACTCTGAACATTAATTTGCAGAAGGGGATCAGGTGTTTCTTCAACTACAACCTTACAAGAAAAATTCCCTCAAGGTTGACCATTGTCAGAAACTGGTGCCCAAATTTTATGGTCCTTATACCGTTCTCAAGAATGTGGGACATGTGGCCTATCAGTTACCTTTTCCCAGTCATTCTAAGCTCCATCCTATTTTTCATGTTTCCTGCTTAAAGAAGGTGATTGGAACTAAGTGCCAAACTCAAACCAACCTTCCCGAGTTGGAGGAATAAGGATCCATTTGGCTAAAACCACAAGTAGTTTTGGACCAACGTGAGTGTCGTTTGCGTCAGTGAACCATCAAGGAAGTGTTAGTCCAGTGGAAAGATACAACTCTAGCAGATGCCACTTGGGAACCAACTACCATTCTGCAACAATTTCCTCATCTCAAGCCTTGAGGACAAGGTTGTTTTTAAGGGGGAGGACATGTTAGGGACCTAACCCCTCATGTAGGTATAATAATATATTTTCATGTAATAAAGGTCAATATTAATAAGGCCTAGCAATAAGGAAGAATAAGTCCAATGTAAGAAGACCTAATATAAGCTTCTGCTTCTAGAAGGATCTTCCTCTAGATGGTTCTTTTGATAGACATATTTAGTACAAATAGGATTCGATGGTATGATAACTTTTGTCTTAGATATTATTGTAATAGAGCTCTTCTCTGCTAGAGGTTGCCCCCTCGAAGAGGCAAGTGAACATTGCTCTCAATAATCAAATTGTTCTTTCTGGTGTTATTCTGGTATCATTCCGGTATTATTGTGGTGTTGTTATGGTTATATTGTTGCTCATCTGCCATTTCTAGATATTTATTTATGTTCTGCATACTTTTTTATATCTGGAATATTACATATATTGTTCCTAAAAACCTCACTGGGTCGAACCTCCAATATGAAGAAGTTGATTTAGAATTTGTAGAGCATTATAGAATGATGTTCCAAACCTAAGGCCTCTTTTCTAAAATACAAGAAGCCAAACAAAAATGCCTTAAATTGGTTCCATGTAAGATTACTAAAGCATAGAGGAGAGCATGTGACATGGGCCTATTTCTAGATTCTATATCTACAACATTGTATACAATGGATAACAGTAAGGCCCTTGGCCTTGATGGGATCCCCTGTAAGTTTTACAATTCCACCTAGGAGTTTGTTGAGATGGATTTATTGCACGTTTATCATAAATCCCTTCACAAATGATCTCTAGGTGAGAGAATTAATCAAGTGCTTATCAAATTTATTCATAATTTTAGGGACCTGAGGATTATTACCGATTTGAAGCACATCACTATGCTTAACACATCCTATAAAATTCTAGCCAAAGTCCTAGCCTTTTGTATGAGTAAAACCTCCCTAAGATCACACAAACATGATTCATATGGGGACAATATATTTTGAACAATGTTATCACCCAAATTTGGGAAGGTGTGAAGTGGGTCAAGTTGTCTAATCTTGACACTTTATTTGTAACAAATTGTTTTTAGAAATCTTGTCACCAAGTAGAGTGGCCCTTCATTGTGGCAATGCTTCATGTTCTGGGGTTTGGCCCATCCTTTATCAATAGTTTTGAAACCCTATTTATGGATGCCTTTTCATATATTATTATTAACAAATAACCTTCTAAGAAGGTTGGGATTTTCAGATATATCTGGCATGGGTTGCTCCTATCCCCAAATCCTTGTGTATTGGTAGTTGAAGTTCTTGGTTATCTATTAAACTCTAAAATGAAATTGGTTGTAAATCGATGTATTCCTCTTCTAGAAACAGAGGTTTGGGAATTGGTTAACAACTGTTTTTCTAATGACTCTTTAGTTATAGTATTAGAGAACCAAAATGTTGAAATATTGTAACTTCAAAGAATATTCTAATTATATTTGAGTTATTCTCATATAGATCAAATCCCCTTTTGTGGATTGATCATGTCGGGTCTTGTATAAACTCAAATACCGTTTTGTGGATTGGTCAAACTAAATTTGTATGGTGGTATTTATAAAGTCAGACCCTAGTGTTTATAAAGTGGTTTTAACCACTCCTAGAAAAATTTGGCCCCACTAAGTTAAGAGACATAATCCTAGTGCCTCCTCAACTAGTATTTATATGTGAGGATGGTGCCTCACTTATTCACTCACACACTCACTCATCTAGTGCACATATCTTGAAGGTAGTTGCAGTTGCACAAGGAAGGAGAAGAGAGGTGCATGCTCAGTCTTGGTTTATTCTTGGTATTTTGGTATTAGTCTTCGCATTGTATTGGCAATCTAT
Source organism: Picea abies (assembly GCA_900067695.1). Taxonomy (NCBI): domain Eukaryota; kingdom Viridiplantae; phylum Streptophyta; class Pinopsida; order Pinales; family Pinaceae; genus Picea; species Picea abies. The sequence continues at coordinate 4,596 of CBVK0102153526.1, forward strand.
TATTGAGGAAGTATTGTTGGGTTTTCTCCCCCATGAGGGTTTCCCAGGAAAAAATGTAGCGTACCTTGTGATTGTGTTTCTTTCAGTGATCCTCTTTATGTTGTTGTTTTGGAAATGCATTGAATGCTCATGTAATTTGGAAATAACCTAATAACAACAGTAAAAACTTAACATGGTATCAGAGCTTGACTGAATAGAGAATCTTTAAATGGGTTTCTAAAAACGTCACTTTTGTCATACAAGAAAATTAGGGCTATTTACTGAAGAGGAATTTTTTACCAAAGAGGGATTTTTATGATGTTGTTTTGGAAATTCATTGAATTCTCATGTAATTTGGAAATAACCTAATAACACCAATAAATACTTAACACAAAATTCCTTAGCTCAAACCATGGATTGTTTGCACACCTTATGTTTAGCTTCGAGATTGGGCATTCGATGGACAAAACTTAGTGCTATTGATAGAGCCAATGACTTATTTCGATGTTGTAGTTTATTTGGCATATGAGTGTAACAAGTAAACTTGGCATAATGTTGTATTTTAATAGGTTGGAGCTATTGGCATAGATAGAAAGTTGAAGGGTATAAGTGTGAAAGTTGAAAACAAAGTTATTTATTTTCCTTATCATGAAAATATCCAAAGTTAAAAAAGATAAGTGAAAAAAACCTTTGTGATAGCTCCTTCATGGAGTGGACCGGGGAAAGGAAGATCCACACATTGGTTTATCTTTAAGGATCCTACACACATTGACAAACAAGAAAACAACACCACAAATCCTTCACAATGTTGGTAGGTTATAAATCGAACTCATCAAAATATATAACACCAAGTGAAATGCATATTTTAAATGGGGGAAAGAGAACATGAAATTTTGTATTAATGAGAAGTGGGGAATAAATTTACATAATAAGAATAATAACACCTATGAGGAGTTGTGAATATGAAATTTGAGCTTTATATTTAGGAGGTCATGTCCTATTTGAACTGTAGTAGTCACTTGATAGGGATTATAGTTATTCTCTTTTTCTTATTTTTATCATATTTATTTCTAATTATTATTTTGTTAAGGGATTATTAGTGTGTTTTGGGTGTGGTGAAGCCTTTTGGTTTCCTAATCATGGAGTAGTTAGAGAATATCTCCTTAATGAAGACAATGCTAGTGCCAATACAAATAAGATGCAATGAGCTTGATGTAGTAGGTGACTAAATATCAAAATATACTTTTTTTTCCAAAGGAGAAACTTATAGAAAACCATATTAGTACTTCCTTGTGATTCATGGATGGTAAATAGGGTAAACCATTAGCTCTGATTAGGATTCCTAATTGCAAGGGGATTGAGATAGTCTAACTTGTGACCTCCCAAATCCAAGAGGCTCCACATTTTCATCCAAGACCAATCCACCTAACATTTGATATTGTTTTTCCTTATAACCAAGTATAGGAAACCCTCACAAACTTCACTATTGTCAACAAGTGGTAACCAAGTTAAACCACTGGTTCCTAAGTTCCAAGCACCTCACCCCAAGGGGGTCAAGAGAGTTGAATTGTGACCTCCCGAAATTGGGGGAGAGGTCTCATGTTTTGCTCATGGCCAGTTGAGCTAACTCTTAGGGATAAATATTGAAATATACTTGTGCTACATACCATTACATTCATTCAACTCTGGGAACCCATGAGAGATCCATGTATTTATAGTTTTTGTAGAGAATACCATGCATAGGAAGAAAATATGTTTCGCGAGTTAGGCCATGCAATTGCCTTGTTAACTCTAGTACTTCATCACAAGTGGAGAAAATACGAGCATTTTAGAATTTACCATATTCAAATGTGCATGGAAATAGGTAGATTGTGTTATTTGAACTATAGATTCCATACAAGAAGATTTCATGAGTATAAAAGGATTACCCATGTAGACTATGCAACATGTGTAACTGATGTGCCACGTAGCTAAAATTTTTGCCAACAACATGTGTTTTGACTCTGATTCTCCATAGATAAATGAGATACTCCTTATGTTTTGAGTGTTCCATTGTCCTAATTTATTGGTATATGGGCATGCATGATGATTTTGGTGAAAACCAATTCATTTGTGAAAGTAGACAAAAAGTGTGTGATAGTATATGCTCACTAATGTATGAAGTTAGGAGAAAATTTCTTAGAACTGAAATACATCATAGTTTATTTTCTGGAATTGAAGGAAAAAGAGAGCCTCATTGAAGAGGACCAAACCTTGGAGAAGGGAAGAAGTCTAGTTGCAAGAAAACCAAATGGGAAGTGAACATACTCTATAATGGTTTTCAATGAGGCAAGTATTCCCATGCTCGTGCGATGATTAAACCAAGTACAATTTTTAAAATTTGATATGTGTAACATGCTACATATAATTCTAGATAATAATACATATAAAATGAATGTTTCTTTTGGATAGAATATGTGATGAATGTGTGCAACCCACATGGCCTTCACTCAGTGAACCTGTGTCATAGCACACAAGTTCATGGGATATTAAATAATACCCTTAATTTCACTAAATATTGATAAATACTTCCCAAAATCCTTTTGTTGAACCCCCCTCCCAATACATATTTCCAATAAAAAAAACTCATTATTTTTACTAGATATCCCTAATTTTTACTAAATACCCCTTTGTATAAAACCCTATACCTATTGAACCCCCGTCCAATGCCTATAATATATTGACCTTATTTTTCAAGATTTAGAAACCCCCTTTATGAATGAGTGTGATAATATATTGTTCAACAACGTGAATCCCCCATGGTGCTACCCTCACCATTCTTGTTGTAAAGGGAGCCCACTAAAAAATGGATTAGAAAATGTCGATAACTTACAATAAGAAATCCCATAATGATGGTTCACTATTGGAAATAAATATGTACATGTTCACGAGTTGTTCACTGTATCTAGAACATTATCATTACAATGTACAAATTATCCACAATGCAATTATGAACTATGGTTGAGCATGTGAGAAACCATCTAGCCAGAGATTATTCATGAAATTCTATACCAGATGTGTGGTGACCCATCAATGATGATATGGGTACCAAGGTATTCAGTATGAACCAATCTGGTGTGAATAAATGTGTTGATTTCTAACATCGGAAGGAACTATGCAATCAATAACCAATGATGAAAATCTTTGATCCATATGAGGAATACTACCAATGATGAGAACATATCAAAGGTAATTTTATCCTCTAAATCAAACTCCCAAAGAAAAATGTTTTGATGTTGATAGGATCAAATATATTAGAGGAAGGGAAATAATAATTCCATAGAAACCAATACAAGTTATGAAGAACATTGATAAATGTAAGAACTAGGACTAGACTCAATGTGATGAGTACATGATGGGGTTTTTACATAGGACTTCCTTTCAATGGAGTATAAAATGAAGGCTAAAAATGGTACCAACCATAACTTTTTGAATAGATGTCATTTGAAGACTGTGGGGTAAGGGATACTTTAAAAGGGTTTTGGAGACCAAAGAGGAAACACCAAATTGTCAGGATGAGTTGAGAGGGAAATAACATAGATCATACATTAAGGTCACCAATCACTTAGTGGAAAAGGAAGTGGTCTATCTTAGACAACTAAGAGGTGGCCTTAAAAGTAGTCATCCTTCGAATAAAGTGTAATAGCTCAAAATATCTTGAGGGGAAGAAATCAAGGGCTAACCTTACCTTCTAGCTAGCTCTTTGAGGGGATTAAATAGAGGGTTCTCCCATTGACCATTTTCTACCTTCTAGCTAGCTATTTTAGCATAAGAAATAGAGGGTCAACCCCTTCCTTCTTAGTAAGGTAAGTTCCTGTGTGGATTTGAGGGGAAGAAATCAATTGGTAATTCTTAATAGATGTAATTACAAAAAAACATTGCTTTCTTCCAAAAAGAAGAAATACCTAGGAGATCATACAACGAAATATCGAGAATTCAAAATGGTTAGGGAAGTAGTTCAAAACGTTTGAGGACATAAGAAATCTACCTCTTGTTTCTAGTATATTGGTACTCAACCCCATGGGAAAACAATAAGGGATGTACCTAGTAATGCTCCATTTTTCCTAGATTTGTTTTGTGTATGATCAGAATGTTTATCATTGGCTCGCTTGATGAATTCTATGATATATGCCTTGGAAACTAATGAATTCTATGCATGTTTTTGGATATTCTACATACTACTTATGTATACAAATACGTTTATGATAGCATACAATTGTGATATGTGTGATTATTATCTGATGCCAAATATGTTTTCTATATTTCTATTTGTGGAATTAATTAGAATGCATAGAATTGTCTTGATATGGTTCCTTATGTGATTATTATTGAAATGTGGCCTCGATACTTGGATTATGTGGCTTGAACATATGATGCAATGACATAAAAATCAATGACTACCAATGTTGTTGAGAAAGTGTGAGTTGTAGTAGGTTGGTTATATCTACATGTTGGGTATTTTTTATACTCTTTGCACAATTATCCCCACGTGACATACATTTTTCCAAGGGGTCAAGGGGATTAGGGTGGATCACCTAAAAATGTTTTTTTTAAAATTGGGTTGTTTTTGGTCCATTTTTGGGCAGTTTTTGGCCAATGGTTTTTCAATTCATTGCAATATAATTCCAGTTAAGGAATCTAATTTGGGTTGACATATTAGGGTTTTGGATGCCATAAAATATTATATATTGTATTGTAAATAGTGAAGTTAATTAAAAAATGAGAATTAGAGGTGTGACTCTAAACATTTGTTGGTTTTCCTAGTTAAGGGTTTCCAGGGTAAATTTTTTGGTATTGCATGTGAATGTTATTGTTTTTCCTTTCTTTTTAATACGGATTATGTGTGTGCATTACTATACTATAAAGGTTTAAAACTTACATTTGGTATCAGAGTAGTTATTGGCTTCAGGGGATGCTTTTGTTTCTAAGGGTTCGATTATCTTGGGTCTATGATAAACCTGCTTTTAGTGGGAGTTCTATAGTGGTGATTCTTGTGGTGAAAGAGAATGGTGAGGAGTTCTAAAATTGAGATTGAGAAATTTAATGGGAAAATATTCTATCTATGGAAGCTCAATATGGAGGATCTTTTGGTAGACAAAAAATAGTGGGTTGTTGTGGATCTTGGTACTATACCTACATGTATGTTAATAGAAGACTAGATAAAGTTCAATATAAGGAAAAGAGCACAAGTTGGTAGTGTCTTTCATATTCAGTGTTACTAATTGTCTCAGGAGAAGCTACAACCAAGGAATTATGGGATAAGTTAGGGGCTTTGTCTTAGTTTAATTCTCTGGTAAACAATTTTTTCCTTTGGAATAATTTGTACCTCCTGAAGATGAATGATGGAGACTCAGTGATAGAGCATTTAAATGCCTTCAATACTATGGTAAGTAAGTTTTTGTATGTCAACATTAAAATTTCTTATGAAGATAAGTGCATTAGTTTATTGTGTTCTTTTCCAAAATTAGGGCATTGTTTGGTTGTAGCTATTGGGAGTAATGAAACCACATTAAAGTTTGATGATGTGGTTTCATCCTTGTTATCAGAAGAAATGAGGAGGAAAACCATGGATAGTCAGAAAACATATGCATTATATGTAAATGGACATTCCTTGGATAGAAATAAAAGTGATTCCTCGAGTGGGAGATCTAAATCTAGAGGTAGATCTAAATCTCTCAGAAAATACTTAAGGAAATGATAGAAATGTGGTAAAATTGGGCATTACAAGGAGGATTTTATATCTAAAGGTGTTGAGAGAGGGAAGGGATCCAATGATGTTCCTTTCACAGAAGGGAAGACCTCCTAAGAGGAATGAGGGGATGTGTAATTGAATTCTTCAAACACACATGAAGATCATGATGTATGGATAATCGATTCATATTCTTCTTTTCATATGAATCCCCATAGGAAATGGTTTTGTGAATATGAAAAGTACAATGGAGGTGATTTTCTCCTAGGAGATGAATCAACAACTAAAATCACAGGATGAGGAAAATTCAAGTCTTTTCTCAAGGATGTAAGGATTAGAACACTCCCTGGGGTTTTACACATTCCACAGTTGGATAAAAACTTGATATCTATAAATACGATAAGTGATGTGAGTGTACATACTATGTTTGAAAATGAAACCTCCAAAATGTTCGACAACATAGATGTTCCAACATAGGACGAACACCTTCAGTAACCACTCACATAACCAGATCAAAGATCAACACACTGGTGTCTTCATGTGGTAAAACCCCTATGGGGAAACATCCACGGCCCCAGCCAACGCAGCTACTTGGAGCAATTTATTAATGCAAAAGAAAAATATTATAGAGAGATTTTACAAGAGAGTTTCTCACAATCGATCATCGACAAATGACCCTCCATGCTCTTTAAATAGAGATCATGGACCAATCAAGTGTTAATTCACAGATCAATGGTCATTAAGATCGAGGAGAGTATGAACCGTTAGATCACTCTATGTCGGGAACATATCGTGACCATCAGATTTCCTAACTACAAATGCATACTAATGTATACTAAAGAAACACACTAA
>CBVK0102153528.1:0-15346 GCA_900067695.1 Picea abies
TATCATTATTAATCAAGGGTGTAGTGTGAGGGTAGAGGGTAAGTTGTTTACTCTTGTAACTATTGGAAATTGTCATTGAACCTGATCTACAACTGACAAAAGCATTTGTTGTGGATAGCCAAGGCCTCCCCAAAATTAAAGCGTGGCCCCCCAACTTTGTTTTAGGTTGTAATACCACAGTGTTAGCTGGATAATTCTAGGATTCCACTGAGATAATTAGGTCTTCAATGACTCCCTCTGGTTTGATTGTAGAACGATCAACTAATTATAGGATAGTTGGGGTGTCTCTGATTTCATTCTGCAGTTGTAACAGTTGTGAGGTTTCTAGAGTCATAATATTGATAGCGGCACCTAAGTCTACCAGGATTTGAGGGATTATCATTTTTCCAATTTGTACTGAGACGGTAGGGTGGCCAGGATCACCATATTTAGCTGGGGGAACTTTACCTGAAATTAGTGCAAACAAGTCGCCCATGACATGAATTGTAAGGGGATCTTTAATTTTCCTACTAGGTTTCTTAACACAAATGTCTCACATAGTCCTGGCATAAATTGGTACATCTCGGAGTGTTTGTAATAGAAAAATTTTGACATAAAGGTTTTGTAATTCCCCTAGAATATTGAAAGAAGGCGTCTCAGTCATTTTAGTCAATGCTAAACGCTCAGGAAATGGTGGTTTTGTTGTTTCAGAAGTAGTGTTAGAGGATGATTGTACCTCTTCAAGTACATCATGCTCTTTTGTTTCCTCTTTATCAGAAGAGGTAACATCAACTATGATAGGTTCTACTATTCTCCTAGATTGTAAATGAATATCATTGCATTGCGTAGGGATAAGAGAAAATGTACGCTGGTTATGAATATTAATGCACTGCACAACTTTATTATTGGGGTTAGGGTTAGTTTGTACAGGTAGTTGGGGTCTCATTATTTGATTTTTTGGTGGAGTACCTGATGGTAAGGAGAGTGGTTGCACAAATTTTGATTGAGGCAATTGATTTGGGAACGGGGGTTGTAGCCCTCTCCAATTTGGATTCCATTGGTTCAGATACGGTTGTTTTTGTTGTGGGTAATTCATTTGATTTAGGTATTGCATTTGATTATAGGGAGGGTAATTCATTTGATTAAAATAAGGATAGTTATTCCAATGATTATAAGGTGTAAATGGCATATTAGGATTCATACCTTGTCCCCGCGGTTTCCATTACCTTCTCTGTGTCAGCAGATAGACAACTTCAGTTTCTTCATCAGTTGGTTGTAATGCTACCTTGATTCCCGGTAAAGAAGGGCATTGTTGAGTTTCATGATCCTTATCATAGATGGTGGAGATTGGATTTTTGTCCAATGGACATTCCCTTCGTGGGTGATTGTCTCTGCATTTAGAACAAAAGATGGACAGAGTTGCTTCTGCATCGGCTTGTTTCTTTTGAATCTGCAGGGTATCAATTTGTGAGGCAAAAGAGCTTAACATTTCAGTTTTAAAACCTTCAAGTAAATTACCTATTTCGGCTCTTGTTGCTCCCCCACTGGCTGATTTTTGAACTCTTGAAAATGTGGTATCCCTGCTATTTAATCTATTTCTTGAAGCTCCTCTTGAACATCTTTTACATAGGTTAACAATTTCATCATATGATTCTTTAGATATGTCCCCTTTTCCAAGCATATTTAGCATATCTAGACAGTCATCCCTTACTCCTTTTAGTAATATTGTTTTAAGAATATCTTTACTTACATCGGGGTACTGGATCTTTGTAGATTATACTGTAGCCTTTCATCCTCTTTCTGTATCATCTTGAATAGTTCTTTCCTTTTTTCTCTTGTTCGGCAATAGTCCTGGTATTTATGCAGGAATTTCTATTTCATCTGATCCCATGTTGTGATTACATGGCCTCCAAGACTCATGAACCATCTTAGTGCATTTCCTTTCAATTTTGCTAGAAATAGCTTTAATTTTTTAGCATTTCAAATGTAATCATAACTTTTGCATAATATTTCAAACTCAAAAAGGAATTCATCAGGATCCTCTGAAGATAAATCATGAAAGTTAGGTAGTGCTAAGAGTGGAATGTTCTTCATGGGAGCTACCCCTCAAGTAAGATCACAAATAGGAAATCCTAATGTGAAAAAAGAGTTTTCATCATTTACCTCTCTTTCAGGACTTGCTTGTTCTTCATGATGCAATTCTTCATTGTACTCATCCATGTTTTCTTTTGTTTGCTCCCCTGCTACTCTTGCTCTGTCCTCAATGTTCCCTGCTAGTTTCTTGACTATCTCAGGACTCCAAACCTCTTTCCCCATTTCAAAGTTTGCTTGAAAGGAAGGTTGGGACTTTGGTTTCCGAGAGTTTGGTCATTGAGGAGCAACAGATTCAGATTTTGATATAATCTCGTCAATATAAGTCTTTCTTCCTCTTCCTCTACCCCTGCCACCTGTAGGGTCAGTTTCTTTGGGGTCTTTGTGTCCTCTCATGCAATATTTATATCTGAAAGAACATAAGTTCTTTTGAAATCTATAATTACCTTCCTCGACAACGGCGCCAAAATGTTGGTCACTATAATTGCTTATTTAACTAAACAATCAAGTGCTACATAAGTTGTCAACCCAGGGAAGTCTATTTATTTCAAAGGTAATCACACACTGTATATGCTCAATCTCAAAAGCAATCTAGAGTTGTAGTAAAAATATACTAATCACACCTTGCCTTGAATAAACTGAAGTTCTACTTTGAATTACAGAAAAGCAACCTACCTATTGCAGAGTTCAAAGTTTAAAGAAATAATTATCCAAAGAATCCTGGATTACATTAAGAAATGACAACCTAGGAAATAAATCTTTCAGGATACTGCAAAAGGAAAGACCAACTATTCTGTAACAGAGAACAGGACCCTATTCCCCAAGTAGGAATCTTCAACACCTGTTTCCGATCATCACACTTTCATGAACTCATTACTAATCGAAATGATTGACACACACTGAAGGCTAACTAACTCTTAAAAGAGAATAGGAACCTATTCCCCAAACATGAATCTTCAAGACCTGTCCCTTTATCACGCTTTCATAAATTCACCCAACAGGATTACTAACTAAAATGATTAATAGTTACCCAAGCATGAATCATATGAAAACAATGTAAAAATCAATAAAGCAGAGTTTCAACAAGACAGAGTTCAATAAAGTAGTGTTTCAACAAAATAGAGTTCGGTAAAGTAGTGTTTCAGTAAAATATAATTTAATCAAGGCATGAACAGAAATAAAACTAACACACTACAAAGCTAATGGGTGAATCTTGTGAAGAAGGTGGGTCCTCCCTTCTCACAAGATTCTCCTAGAACGAAAGGAACTAGAAAGAAATGCTCAGAACAATCTTTTATTCATCTGTCAACTGTATCATGTTACAATGTCTGAAGTAAAACACGTCCTTCTCTGTAAATTATTTCTTAGCCAAAAAGAAGGTCCTGTCTAGTGATGATTTCCTCTTATTTAAATAGGAGAATCCCCTCGATACAATTTGATCATCAAATTACATGTGTACATCTTAATCCTATTCTTATTTAGATCTTAATCTCTATACTGGAATAGGATATCCTGGTCTCCCGTAACAGAATGCTATTACAATAGTTGAAGGTGTTGAGTGAGGTGTTGTTGTTGTAGATGGAGTAACAACTTCTTTATTTATCTTCTTGTTACTGTTGTTGTATGTTGTTTTAGCATCGCAAATCACGGGTTGTTTTAGCAGCGGGATTTGCGTTCTGACTGTTTCAGCAACGTGGTCTTCATGCAGCAACGATGGTTAATTCTGGCTCAAGATGCGGCTGTTGTGGTCAGTGTAACAACTTTGTGTGAATTGTTGTTACAACATCATAGACCACGGAGAGTGTAACGACTTCTTCTTGTGTGAGTTGTTGTTTCATCATCGTAGACCACGGAGAGTGTAACAACTTCTTCTTATGTGAGTTGTTTTTTTAGCATCGTAGACCCCAGATTGTTTCAGCCACAGGGTTTGCATGCTTTTAACTATTTCAGCAACGGGCCTTCAAACAACAATGATAATCTGCAGTTCGAACTGTTTCAGCACTTATATATTTCTGATCAACGGTTAAGTATGAGAGTAATGTAAAATTATATGCAAAACAAATTAAACATATAGTAAAGAGAAGAAACGTTATATACCTTTGGAAAGATAGGGTAAGGTGATAATGTGAGTTTAAATGTAAGTGAAAAAAGGATGTAATGGTAGAAAAATGTGTGAGCAAAAAGGTACATTATAGGGTCCTAACACAAACATGTTTAATTGGACATATTAAATATATGGATGATTTACATTGTTGCAATGAACACAAGTGTAATGGGTCAATATATTTGTTTAAATTATATAACACATTAATGGAATTATTATATCCAAACTCAATAATAAATACATGAAATTTAATCTTATTATAAAAAAAAATTATTTTTTTATTACTAATTGAAATTTTGTTAAAAAAACCAAGAAGTTGCATTTACATACTCATAATGTGGTAAAATTAAGCACTAAAACGTATCACTCCATTGTATTTATTTTAACTCAGTGGTGTGGTTCATACTTATTTACACATTGGTGAACTTAAATGATTATTACACATTGGTACGAAAAAATGCTATAAAAGCATTGGTGCTCCTATTGAAAAAAAAAACACTACTTCCTTTAGCACTATCATTACTATTTCCATTACTATTACATAAACTTACACTGTGTGAGATAACATAAGCGTTGGTTAGTTATTTCATTATATAGAAAAAAAACACTATGGATTCATAATATATAGCATACATGTGCATAATATATATTTTTAAATACTTGGTCCATAGAAAGTTGTGGCACGTCAATGATTATTCTTGATAGCAACACTCCAGTGCTTTCAATATCTAAATTATGCATTGGGATTTCAATAGTATGGGGTATGCACCAATGCTTAAGATAGATATTTGAAAACCCTAGTGAATATCAATACATATCACATGAGTGTGTATTCTATATAATTAGCACACCAATGGGAACTATCAATATAAGAGAACTGATAAAAAACATTTGGCCACCCAAAAGTTTTAGTTATAGTGAAAATCCATTAAAACCTCCATAAAAAATATAAGAGGATTTAGCATATGTTTTCTGATAATTTTTCCCAATCTTATGACACTAAAAACCTTTGTAAAAAAATATCCTTGAAGGTGTTTTCCTTATAGCAATGAAATGTGATTATAACAAATGGAATGTAGAGAGAAGAGTATATAGAATACAAAGTAGATTTGAGACCAAGGATGGAATGTAGAGTGAGAAAAATAGGTGGAATGAAAAACAAATATGAGATGAAGGATGGAATGCAGAGCACGTAGAGAATTTTTATACAAGAGATAAACAAAGAAGATGCCAAATTTGAATGCTTGAAGGGAATGATGACACCAAGGATATAATGAAAAGTCGAGACCAAAGATAGAACCTAGAGTGGGTAGATTAGATGGAATTCCAATATGAGAGGTGAACCAATGGGATACTAGATCCAAATGGTCAATGTGAATGACACCAAGGGAATTTTGAATTCTTACACATAGTGCTCAAAAGGCCTTAGAGTGTTATCATGGCTAGTGACGTTGTCGAGTGGACTATTGTGGAGGAGTCTCATAGTACTTACATATCACTGTGAACATTCATTGGTTGTAGTGGTGGGCACCTAAAATATGCACCACCCTATTAAAATATCTAGAATTTATCCACATTTCCTATAATGTGCCAATCAAGTATACCCACACAGTGGAAGTTAGGTTCTAGCGAGACACTTATGAAGTGGTCGACTGAATTAGAGCTCATCAAGAACAAAATTTATCCTCACCAATAAATTTAGTAACTTACTAAGTTATGATAGGCCTATTGAAATTAAAATTATAAATATAAAGATATTGGAAACAAACATTTGGCAATTTGTATGTTCCATTTTTTAAAAATTGATTTCCTTTACAATGTCCATGAAAGACCTTTACATGGGAAAGAATGACTTATATTTAATGTTTTTTTTTTGTAAGTGAGTGTAAGAAGTTGTATTACTGTAAAATAGATTATGATACAAAAAAGGTGGGCCTCCTGGCCTGCCTAGTAGGAAACTAGACCAAGGGTTCCTGAGTTGCGCTTACTGATATATATGAGGGGTGGGATTGGTCTTCCACCAAGGGAAACTAGTCCAGTCCCACCATAACTAGATTGAAAAGGAAAATAAACATAGACATAAAAAAAAATAGACACAGAGATTGTGCACTAGGCCTGGGAGGCTAGTGGTCGAACTAACCAGACAAATAACCATTCACTCGTCTAGAACAATGACGTGTTTCTTCCTATCATCTGCCCAGTTCTTGTTATCTTCCTTCTGGGAGACTGTGTGAGTCTTCATGATGTGGGCTGGCACACCATGTCCATTGGTTGGTGTGATGTCCATGTGGTGGACATAGTGAAAATAAAGGTGAAATTGAGCATCCAACTGCTCCATCTTGGATTTCTTATCCTTCTTGACCTCAACTAATAGTTTGGTAATAGTTTCTAGTCTACAGAGGTGACTCAATATTTCTCCCAACATTTTCTTGCAATCCAAGTTATCCTCCATTCTTTCTTCTTCCATTTCTGACCTCACTTTGTCGATCATCATCTTAGTTAGCCACACCATCTCCACTTTTTTATGGTAGAGGGTTTCCCTGGGCTGTGAGGCCCCCAGATCAGTTACCCAGTCCACTTCCTATGCCAGTGCATCCCAAGATTTTCCTTTGCATTTTTCTTTGATTTCCTTTTTCGAGTGGGTGATGGCCTCTTTTCCTTTATTTGCAACCAAAGTTTGGAAGGTTCCCTCCGCATATATTGTCACCTTCTCCATTCTTGACACCCATCATGGACTATTCAGTACTTCCTTTCCAAGGGGATTCCTCTTCCTGTGAGAGCACTTCATTCTCACCATCCCATTTGGTCTCAGAGCTCCTTTGCTGGTTACTCAGCTTGTACCTCACTTCACAGGGATTCTTCCTTTCCTTGCCCTTGTATCTATGGTAGCCCTAACAATTTCACTCCTTCTATTTGTGGCTATTCCTTCTGTCTTTCCTCTTATTTTGCTTCTCTAGCTGTGATCTTTCCCTTCCAATAATGTCTTGTCTGTACTGGTGATCCCTCCTTTCCTTTTTCTTGGTGGTGGCTCATATGATTAGGATGACTCATCCTTTACCCCTGTGGAGAACTGTGTCCCTATTTTCTTGAGATCCTACTGTGCTACTCTTCATACATGTACCTTGGCTTGGAGGATCGCTTTTGAAACATGTCACTCCCTCATGCCTTACATCACTTGTTGCATGTGGTTTGTCATCTTTACTTTCCATCATGCTTTCCACGTAATTATTTTTTTCGCAAGGTTCTTGTTGTCGTACCCCCGTTGGTTGTTTGTTCTAATCCTGCATGGTCATTGGTGATTGAGTGTTCGGGAATCATTTCCTTTTTGGGTCCTTCTTTCCTGTCGCCAGGCCTTGTACTGCCCTTCTCGATGTGACCTTCCTTGCTTAACTTGCCTTCACGATATTTTGTTGGTAAGTGGATGCAGTCTGTTATGAGTTGGTAATTTGGGAGGTTGATCCAAGTAGTGTCTACTTTTGAACCTTCCTTGCCTACCCCCTCGTTGGATAGTCTGTCCGCCAGGCCATTCGTTGACCTATGGACCTAGTGAAACTCCACTTTGTTCATATTTTTTAGATGCTCCTGGATTTTCTATAGGGAGAGAGCCAGGCGCCAGTGTCTCTAAACCTTTCCCACTCTAGTACCGTTCTAGAGTCTCTTCGTTGTATTGATGACCAGGGTGGAGTCACCTTCCATGATAGTGTTTTTCATCCTTTCACACCTTAGGATTTCAAGGCCAAGCTCCAGGGATCCAAATTATGTTGCGTTTTTGTTTGAGTTCCCCATACTCCCATCATACAGGCATATGATGTTTCCGTCATTGTCTTTGATCACCCCTCCCATCCCTGCCACACCTGGGTTTCCTTTTTCCACCCCGTCAAAATTTAATTTGAGGAACCCTAATGGAGGGGGGTCTAGTTGCGGTCTCCTAGTTGGAGTTGCAGATCTCACCATACCTTTGCATTTTTGCACCCGCATTTTAGGTGAAATAACTCTAGGACGTGGGAGTCCAGATCTATGAGTTGTGTTGTTTCCTTCTTTCAATTGCGGCTCTGCACCGTTTCTCGTATTTGTGAGATAATTGCATCCTTGATATTTACCTCCGGTAGGATTTCATTCCTGAATATGCATTAATTACTCTCCTTCCATATTGCCCAGATGATCATCCCCGACGTTAGGTTCCAAAAAAGGTTCACCTTTTCATTTTCATTGTATCTCTCATTCCAATTGTTGATGGTTGCGCTGATGTTTCCCCAGATTCTATTGGACTGGTGGTAGATGCCTGTCGCCCAATACCATAGCTTTGTTGTGTAACTACACTCATCAAGGAGGTGATTGGTTGTTTCCTCCTTATATTGATAGAGGTGGCAATGAGAAGGGCCTATGTAACCCCTTTTCGTGAGGTTTTTCCAGGTTAGAATTCGGTTGTGGAGAACTAACCACTTGAACATTTTGATTTTTGGCCATTGGGAGCTACTCCAGATATTTCCCCACTATTGCGTTGGGTCCTCTTGAACCTGGTCTACAATGTAAAACCATGCTTCTTTTAAGTTGAATTCCCCACCATTTTCCTTTCCCCACCTTAATTGGTCCTTGTCCTTTGAGATTGCAATTTTCCTTTTCCCCAATTCCTCTTCCACCTCTTTCACTAGAGTTGCGATATGGTCTCTATTTTGTGGATTGAGTTCATCCCAGGTCTTTCATCTATCGCTATCATTCCTTTTCTTCTAGTAGTGATGGATTGTTGTTTTGCATTGCGCAAACATTTCCTATTGGAGCTCCTCCCTACCTAGATTTTCCATTTTGGGTTCCCATTGCCATGCGTCCTCCCAGAATCTGAGAGTTTGATCATTTCTGACTTCCCAGAAGCTGTGTTTATGAATCCATTTCTTATTGCGCCAGGCGAGCTTCCATATGGTTGATCCCTCCCTTGTTCCCATGATTTGAATTCGATCTTGATCATTGATGTTCGGGGCATACTTGGCCTTCCATAGGTTTTCCCATGGTACTGATTTGTCCTTGACCCATCTCCACCATATTTTTTCCCCGTAGGCTTCATTGGTTACCTATGAGTCTTGCAACCCCATACCTTATTTTCCTTTTGATCGAAAAACCTTCTCCCAGGATAACGGGGCTCATTTCTTTTTATTTTCATCACCTCACCATAGGAAATCTCTTTGGATGGCTCTTATCTTTTGAAGTATTCCTTGGGAGAAGGGAACACTGACATCATATATGCCAAAATTTCTTGTAGGACCGCTTTGGTGAGGATAAGCCTCCCTTCCAGGTTGAGGGCTCTGTAAGTCCAATTTTTTACCCTCTCCTACATTTTTTTT
The DNA here is from genome assembly GCA_900067695.1 of Picea abies. Lineage (NCBI taxonomy): Eukaryota > Viridiplantae > Streptophyta > Pinopsida > Pinales > Pinaceae > Picea > Picea abies. The sequence continues at coordinate 9,511 of CBVK0102153528.1, forward strand.
ATCACTCCTTCCCACATTGCCATTTTTCAAGCTTTGTCTGTCAGGGGGATTCCCAAGTATTTCGTTGGGAGGGTTTTGTGTTCAAACCCAAGAATGTTGGCTAGGTTTACTTGGATTGTAGGATTAGTGTTGAAGAAATAGATCATGGATTTGGAGTGGTTGATCTCTGCCTCTGAGGCTTCCCCAAAGTTTTTTCTTCCTTGACCGTGGGTGTGCCATGGAGAAGGGTGTCATCAATGAACTGTTGGTGTGTGGAGGTTGGACAGTCTTCGAAGGGTTTGATTCCTTTTAGTTCCCCTACTGTAGTTGTGATTTTTATGCTTCTACGAAGCCCTTCCATCATTAGAATGAATAGGAAGGCGGACAACGGGTCTCCTTGACTGATGCCTCTTGAAGGTAAGAAGCATTTTGTTGGGACTCCATTAATTAGGAGCGAGTAGCTTGTCATTGGTACTAGATTGAAAATCCATTTGATCCATTGTTGTTCAAACCCAAAGGCTTCTGGTGTTTTGGCCATATAGTGACAGCTAATCCTATCATAATCCTTCGTCGGTTCAAGTTGGATTATCATCCCCCCTCTCCTTTGGCTTTTTAGCATGTGTATAAGTTCATGGACATGGATGATGTTATCTAGTATTTGTCTTCCTTCTACAAAACTCGCCTACTCCTGTGAAACCAGTGTGGGTAGGAGTGGTTTCAGTCTATTGTCTATGACTTTGGAGATTATCCTGTAAACAAAATTGCATAAATCTATCGGCCTATACAGATCTTGGGTCTTTTCTTCATTTTATTTTGGGATTAGAGTGATCATTGTGGAATTTAACGCTTTCAAGACAGATTCCAAACATCTAGAGTCTTCCACCACACCATAAACATCATGTTTAGCCACTTCCTAGCCGGTTTTGAAAAATTCCACTCTGAAGCCATCTGGGCCTGGGGCCTTTCCATTGGGCATATCCTGGACCACTTGGTCGATTTCCTCCTTTGTTATGGGTTTGTTTAGATTGATATTTTGTTCCTCTATGACCAACCTAGGGATGTGGAGTTATCCTTTGTATGGCAATAGTTCTATCTTGGTTGGGTTCCTGGGCTATCCTCTGGAATAAATTGAAAAATGTATTTTCAATTTCCTTGTGGGACTCTCTTTCGATCCCATCCTAATCCCTAATTTTCAGGATTTTGTTGTGGGTTCTTCTTGCAATGGTGGTTTTATGAAAAAACTTGGTATTCTTCTCCCCTTCCTTTAACCACCTGATTCTGTACTTTTAGCACTAGAGAGTTTCTTCCTGATGGTATCTTGCTTCCCATTCCTGGGTCATTTGAATATCTTCTATTTTCCGATCTTCTATGTAACCCTCGTCTATGCAGAGTTCCTGGAGTATCCTCATTCTATCCTCGATATTTTTTTTCTCTTGGTTTATCTTCCCAAAGATTTCCCTTGTTCCACTCTTTGAGTTTGTGTTTGATTTATTTGAGTCTCTTATAAAGTTTGAACATCCTTGTTCCTTGATCTGGTAATTCCTCCCACCACCATTATTTGATGTGCTCCTTGAAGGTGGGATGTTCGATCTAGAATTTCTCAAATCTAAAAGGTCTATTCTTTAGAGTGGTTTGGAAGTTTTCTTCCAATTAGACTGGCCAATGGTATGAACCCCCCCATGGAAGGATGCTTCAATCTAAAGTTAGTCCCTATAGAATAATGGATTTCGACATCAGGAATCTATCTATCCTTGTAGCTACTTGGTAGTGATTACTTCATTTGTTATTCCAGGTGAACTGGCAATTCCTAGTTCAGATGTCTACCATCTCCATTGCATCAATGAAAGCTGAGAATTCCTCCACATCTCTATCCAGTCTCCTAATGCCCCCTTTTTTGTCTGCAAGTGTCATGATTATGGTGAATTCCCCTGCTAATATCTAGTGGAGGTTGCAAGATATGGCCTTTAGATTTTCTAGGTCTACGATCATTCTCTTTTTTTCCTTCAACCTCTAGGAACCATAGACATTGATGCATAGAATCGCCTTGGTCTTACCTATAGTTTGCATGTTAACCGAGAGTGTGTGTCTTGTAGCTTCAATTGCTAGTAGGTTCACTTATTGTGAGTTCCATAAGGTGAGTATACCGCCTGCCGTCTGTTGGCCTTCAAAAACCAACATCTGGTACTTGCTCCATTGTTTTTTACTGATTGTTTCCATTCTATCTATATTTCATTTTGTCTCTTGAATGAAACAGAGGTCAAGTTGTTCCTTCCTACGACTATTTTTAAGTATTCTTTTCTTTCATGGGATGTTTAGGCCTCCAATATTCCATGTGATAATATTCATTTAAACATGTGGGGGGGAGTTGGGAGAGAGTTTTTTTTATCTTACTTGAATTTATCAGTAGGGCTCCTAGTTCTTGTAGGGTTATGCTATTTGATTTACTTCCTTTCTTCTGCCTCATTTGCTTGGGTGAATGTTGTGGTTTTCCCTCACCTAAATTGATTCCCAGGTGTCCTATCTCATCATCTGTATGCTTGATCACTCTGGATTTTTCTTCCTCCCTTAGAAGGAAAAGGTATTAGATACGATATGGTTGCTCTGCTGGCACATTGTCTACTCCCTTCCTTTTCCATTGCTTCAAGATGTTCGGGACATCCATTCCTTCCCTTTCCAAACTGTATCTAAGATCGATATCTTCTATGCCTACCTCTCTTAGTGTCATCTCTGAATCATTGTTTGCCTCCTGCATTGGGGTATTTTCATATTTGATTCCTCCTTCAATAGAACTTGCGCTACATCCATGTTCTCTTTTATTTCTTGGAATATCAGTGTTCTCCTGAGTTGCTTGTTCCCTAGATACTCTATCTTTTGTCTTTTCCTTTCCTCCTTCTTCCCCTTAGTTAGCCATGTCCCATCCTTTTGGTCTAGTCCTTACTTCTGGGTTTCTTTCTATTAGGGATTTGCTTGGTTTCTTGTCTTCTTTGTTTCTTTGGTTTGGTTTTACAAACTTGTCCTCATCCTGTTGTGCTTTGGTTTTTTTCGTTTCTTGTTTTTTATTGAGTGAACATTCTCTGATTAAGTGTCCATGTCCATGGAATCTTCTGCATCTAAATGGGATATCCTTGTAATAGATTATTTGTATCCATTCCTCATCCATGAATTATAGGCTTATGGCTTCTGTTGGCATAGGGGCAGACCCAGGGTTCAACGCTACAACAACGCACCAACAAAACCCTAACTATCGGCCCTTTCGACAACACCTACGAAGAAGATGAAGTCTCACCCGAGGTAGAGGTAGGCGAGGTTGTAGAAATCAAGTGTTTGCAACCAAGATGAGACATAGATATGGGATCACAGTACTTAATAGAACACTTAGCAGTTAACATTCATTAGCATTTAACCGTTATTCACATCGCATGTAAAACCCTAATTACAGAACCACACAACATTCAACAAGATCTAACACACCCAAGCACTTAACACATAGAAATAGAGAAGATCTAGCATTTATTCACATTACTAAACACTAAGATACTATATCATATGCATCTAACATACATAAAGATGACTGCACTAAGAATAAATCACATCAATCACACAAAGAAACCATAACAAATGATATATGTGGTTCACCCCCAGCATGGGGCTACGTCCACAAAATTTTCTTCTCTTTATTATCTTCGTTCAATGCACAGATCCACAAGACCCACTTCGCATAGGATAGGATATTTGTGCACACCTCACTCGATCCTCCTTCCTCGAGTTAGGTCACAACACAAAGCCTTCTTACACAGTCTGTACACCAGCTTCTTACAATCACTTGCACTTAGCTATGCAAGTCTTAACACATAGTATGCACAAAGCCTCTAGCTACGCACTAAGATGATTCTACTAGGTCTCTTCACTAAGGCCTTATTACACAGTCTGCACACCAGCTTCTTACAATCACTTGCACTTAGCTCTGCAAGTCTTAACACATAGTATGTGTTATCACACTAAATTGCCTTGGGGTTTTAGTTAGTTTTTATCCTCTTTTAAGCCTTAGATTTTAATTTTTTAAGTTTCATCCCCTTAAAATTTATGTTTGTTATGACCCCTTAGATAAATAAAATGTTGAGCCATAACTCATGTTTGATCCTCAAATGATTTTTGGACTTGGAACCATTTTAATTCATGACTTAAATTTTTGGTCCCCTTCATGATTTGTCACTAGGATCAATCCCTCCCATGACTAGACCGATGTGACACACCATTCTCCTCATTCATGACCTTGTGGGAATGCCTTGCTGTCCCTTCTTACTTGTCAAATCATTTTTAAAATTGGAGTGTTTCACACTCATCAGGCGGTTCCATAGCCCCTTTCCCGTTCATCATGTTTCCACCATGAGTTATGATTATCATGACTGATGTCATGTTCCTTGTTTTCAGCGCCAGGATTTGGTTAAAGATACCTTCAAGATATCGTATTTACAAGCCTTGATAACGGTTTGTTATTTAAAAATTCAAGGATGTTGCGCTGCTCAAACTCACAATTCTGACCAAGCGACAACAGTGCGACCAGATATGATGCTGAGGTAGATTTGGGGGTCATAATGTTTGTGGCCTCATCCTGAGATCTCGCTGAAGTTTCAAACAAGTGTTTACTCCACAAGTATCTCATCTTGCCTCCTCTACACATTAATTTTCACAAAGAATTAGCGCTCATAGTTTGGTTTATCGGGCTTGCATAGTTGTAAGAGACTCATCTTTGCATCATGTCCTTGTCTCCTCTCTTTTCAAACCTGTGAACTTCATTTCTTGTATCAAACTCTGATTACATATGCCTGCCATAACTATTGAGGTTGAAAGAATCTAAATATTCTATCCTCTACATACACATAGTGCTACCCAAAAGGCGCTTCTTAACCACACTGTGTCTCCCCTTGGTGAAGAATTTCTGGAGAAATAGACATGCAGATAAATCCTATGGCCATATCTTGTCTGTTGAGAAAGTCATTTTTCTCATCAGCAGAATCAATATCTACTTCTATTTACATGGTTATTTGGTATAATCCTCTACTTCTAAGAAGAAGTAGAATCTCTGGCTTCCATTCCAAATAGTTATGAGGCGTGATAATTATTATCGGAGAGTAAAACATAAATTCCATCTTTTCTGCGTTCTTCAATCTTTAGTACATGCAAAAAAAAATTGGTGTATTTTTTGATTAGTAGTCTATCAGCTCTGATACCATGTAAATGGTTTGAACCTGCATAGAATTGATCTAGATAAACAATAATACACACATTTTCAGAGAGAATTGGAGAAGGAAGAAGAAGGAGAGAAATAATGGAAGAATTCTCATTAACCATTTTCCACACTAAAAGAGTGAATAATTTACAATAGATATAGGATACATGAGTAACTAATGATCCATAGTGGTGGTATAGAGTGATCTGGACACACACTAGCAGTTATGGGAATGAACTGCCACCTGGTCTAGTCTCTCAGGCAGTTACGGGAGTGAACTGCCACCTAGTTCAGTTAGCTAGTCTATCAGTCTTCAGTTAAATGACTGAATAGAGTGTAGTGAGGAGTAGATCAAGGAATCAAGGGTAATGCGTCATTCTGGTGACAATCCCAAGGAAAGTGTGCATTATCATGGTTATGATCCTGATGTTGCATGGTGACAAAACCAATGCAACATCTAGACTCAACTCAACTAGTCAAATTGAAGTGTCAACTGAAAGAGAATATTCTCTAGGTGAAATATTCTCCCCTAAAATATAGGAGATTGGATAATGACTAATACGACTAATAAACAAGGAAAAACCTTAGGAAAAATAAATCCTAGGCATGTGTGAAGTAACTCCAACA
>CBVK0102153536.1:2149-12207 GCA_900067695.1 Picea abies
TTNCANAAAAATAACTAACTCATTTCCTTATTCAATTACTCCTTCGAAAAGTGTTGTAACTTAGCAAGATAGATCAATTGGCACATTATTTATTATTGCTCAATATTCACAAGAACACTCTAGATTATAACAAATTAATATTTCCACTTCTATTTCTCTCCTCATTCACATTTTTTTTTCCAATTTGTATTCCCTACATTTCAAAGTTAAATTAATGATTGTAGAGTAATGCAATAACTCCAAAACAACTTATTTCACTTAGGAAATGTTAATTTATCATTTCCTACTAAATAAACAAATATTTTCACATCGTTAAATATCATAACTGCATTTAAAACAAAAACATATTCAAGTGGCCTGTTGCCCATGATTTCATATTTCCATATGTTTATCATTTGTCTGTTTCTAAGAATCCAAGTTATGTTGGATTATATAATGGGGGAAACAACTTTTAGAAGCCTCCAGATGTGTGATTCTCTTTTGCTTTCCAATGTGACATTGATGCATCTGTGATGATCCCCTTGGAAATATTTTTTAAAGAGCACCCTCTTCCACCAATCCATCTTGCTAGAAACCACCCACCATATGATGTTTGCACCCAATGCCATATTCATGAGAAGAGGATCCTTAATCCCCAGACCACCTCTATCCTTTGGGGCTCTTACAATCTTCTAGTTTATCAAATTATTGTTTTTTAATTAATTTTTCCTCCTTGCCACATAAATTTTCTAACCACCTGAGGAATTTGTTGCATTATTCCCACATGAGCTAGCATGGTTGAAAACTAAAATATTGGGAGAGCATAAAGGAATAATTTTATAATAACTACATGGCTTGCATGATTTAACCATTGTGAACCCCACTACTAAAGTTTATATTTTATTTTATTGATGACACTATTCCATGACTATGCTAGAATGGATTGCTCAATGAGACGAGCATCCCAAAATATTTAAATGAAGTTTATGATTCTTGACAAGGGAACATGAGAATATAGGAGATGGATTCCAGAGGAGTTGAGAGCTTATGTTTCGACCAATTGTTTTACTTTTCAAATTGTTAATCGTTCCACCCGAGTCACAAGTGAAGAGGTGCATAATCTTCTTGAATCTCTCATCTATGATAGTAGAGGATCCACCCAATAGTAGAGTATCATTTGCAAATTAAGAATGACACTCTTAACTCCCTAAACAACCTTGATCCCTAGAATATCACCAGATATTATATTAGCTTCCAATTTCCTACTCAATGATTTTTCCATGATAATATAGAGAAAAGAGGATAGGGATAGCCTTGCCTCTACTCACGACTTCCTTCAAAGAAAGGCGTGGGTCTCCCATTTCCCAAGTGCAATATCCAATGATTACTAATACATGAAGAGACCCATTTTATAAAAGGAAGACATAAGCCAAATTCAAAAATAGAAAATCAAACAAGAAATAATGTCTTACTCTATCAAAGACATTTACCATATCAATTTTTATAAGCATAAATGTCTTACTCTATCAAAGACATTTACCATATCAATTTTTATAAGCATACCTTTATCTTTATTCTCCCTTCTTGAGTGAGTCACTTCCTACACCATGATGATATTATCTACAATCGACTTCCCTTGCATGAAACCACCCTGATTGACAAATACGACTTTAGAAAGAATATTTTTTATTATGTTCACCATGATCTTTGTCAAGATTATTTAAGAGGAATTGCAAAGAGAGATCGATTAGAATTTAGAGAAAGAGGATCGATTTTCTTCTTCTTTAGGAATGAGGGCTACGAATGAGGAGCTTGTGTTGCCGCACAACTTGAAATATTTTTGGATGTATTGCAACATTCTCCTTAGGTCAATTTTGATAATGAACTAATAGGATCTATAGAAATAACAACTTGAAATATTTTTGGATGTATTGCAACATTCTCCTTAGGTCAACTTTGATAATGAACTAATAGGATCTATAGAAATAAATTGAGAAACCGTTTGGTCATGGGGCTTTGTCATGGTGTAGACTCCAGACTACATTGTTTATTTCAGATTCTTCTATCTCTTTCAACATATCAACATTCTCCATTTCCGTGATAACCGTTGGGATGTGTTCTAGCTTGCAGGCTGTGATTTCTAGATCGATCCCCTCTTGCTTTGTATACAAATTTTCATAGTGAGCTTTACCAACCTCTTTGATTTCTACAAAATTGTTGATCTTAGATCCATCGTCCAGGGTAATTCCTTCACATTGTTTTTGAGGGTTCTAGTCTTTGCTTGCCAATGGAAAAAGGAGGTGTTTGATTTGATAGGCATACATTTAGCACATTTTATAGAAAAAACATTATTAATGTGCTAAATATATGTCTATCAACATATATCGAACACATTAATATTATTAATGTGGTTGTTGCTAGTTATAATATCTTTTCACTTTAATTTATTAATTATAAAGGTCACATATCTACTTATTTAACTATAGATGCATCTATCTTAGGGGTGGCAAGTGCAGTGTCACCTATGATTCCCATGAACAAAAATAAACAAAGTATGTATAGGGTATTAGGAATGCAACCAACAATGAGGCAGAGTCACTAACAATTTTCCAAGGTGTAGTTATGCTAAAGGAGAAAGGCGTTGACTAGGTGAAAATAATTGGGAACTGTTTGATCATTATTTGATCATTATTTCAACAAACTCCTCTCTAAAACTTCACATTATCTAGCCTCACATAGAGGATTATCGATTTGAACCAACACTTTGCAAAAAAATACTTCTTCCAAGTTTTGCAATCACAAAATAGGGGGGAGTGAGTTTGAGCCAAGGTCAAATTAAGGTAAATGTGGGGAAATCATTCTTCATAGCTCTTCCTTAAAATGGTCGCTAATTATGGAGGTTAAGTCACACAATAACAAGTGTTATGCAAGATTGATTAGATGGGGAGTTAAGGCTCACACAACACTTATTAAGCCATACTATTTCCCCCTCGTAGTGCAAGCTTATGACAAATACAATGGGTAATTAGGACCTTGTGTGTGGGTTTATTGTTTTGCTGGTTTTGGAATGGCTCCAAGACATTAATTATGCCCATGTTTCTATCACAACATCACAATAGTGGAAACAAATGAGGATGCTCTCATTATGGAAGAATTTGATAGGATTCCATTGTATTCCAAGGTGGTTCTCTATATTCAGGGCATCCTGGTCAGGAAATCACCTCTCTCCAATAGCCATGGGACAATATCATTGCAGCCACAAACATTGCATTTTTCATGAACTTCGAGAGGTTCAACTAGGTCTACAATGATGTGAGCATGAGGTTGTTGAGGCCCAATGCAATGAAATGAACTCCACCATCTAGTGAACTTGTTGGTAGGAGGATTGTGACAGAAAAATGAGGGCAGAGAATAGGGTAAGAGATGAATGCACAATGGAAATGGAGAGGAAGGTGTCCACCTTCATGTTAGTCTCTAGTGTAAAGTATCTAGAGCGTGAATCCCATATTTGTTCTCTAACATCCTTGGTTAGCAAAATTTCAGCTCACCTCCACCTCCTATAGGAGGTAGTTTCATCTCACCCCACTATGCCCCGACTTATGTTTATGTTGGGGAATGCTTACTCAATAGCTTCTCTTTGGCCAACTATGAGGAATTGGACACCCAGGGACAATCATAATTTGGCTTTGGAGGGTCTTACAAGTGTGCAATTGAATTTTGTGAATGAATTTGACATAGAAATACATGCACTTGATACAAATTTAGAGACTGTTTTCTAATTTTACTATGTTTTGCATAATTTATAATGTATTTTCCTTATTTACTATGTTTTGTCATATAATTTTAATGTTGTTTTCAAGTTCAAATCCAGAGGGAGTAGGGTATGTATACCTCCGTAGACTTTACCAGTCAAATTGTTGGGTAGAGGGGGGTCCCTTGTCTCACAAACAAGGAGATCTCATACACCAATTTAGTATGGCTTGACTGTGAACTTAAAAATAGACTATTATTATTTTTATTATAATGTTGTTTCATTTGTATAATAATATAATTTTGTTATTATTTCACTTTATATGATACTATAATTGATAGAATTACACAAACTATGCTAACACTCTTAGGACATTTTGAATAATTGATAGAATTACACAAACTATACTAACACTCTTAGGACATTTTGAATAATAAATTGTATCTTTTTGAACTGTGTAATCAATTATAAAGTTATTTTGAAAAAAAACAAAAATAATAAATTATAAGGCTATTTTGAAAAAAAAAAAAAACTGTGGATCTACCTAACTGTTCTATATCTTAAATGAACACACAAATAAACAACATAATATAAATTACACAAATAAACAACATAATATAAATTACAGCAGATGTGACAATTAAATACAAAGTAGTCTAAAATTTTTATTTTTTGGGTTTTTTTTGGTGATTTTTTTTGTTTGATTTTGATGAAAATTCTGTGAGGAATGGTTGGATCCACAGATTTCACAGATTTGAGTGAGTGGCTAAGTTTGTATAATCGGAGTGTCTCAGTAGTTTTTCAAAACGCTGAATCCATTTATACATTCATAAATGCAATTTAAACAACATAAAATAGCTATTTTATCCAAATTTACATCACACATTCAAAAAAAACCCCAAAAAATGCAACGTTTAGCCAACGCCATTAAATACCTAGAAAGAATCAGCGTTTCAAAATCACATAGCTTATAATTACTTACCACCAAGTTTGGGATCCCCACTTCTGTATGCCGCCATGAAACATCTCCAGCATACCTTTCAAAAACGCAAAATGCATTAGATATTTGGACTGGTTTTCCATCGGCTCCTGCGTAGAATGCATCCATATAATAAGCATTTCGAGGACAATCATTGAGTGGTTCAAGCGAAGACGCGCTTAAGCCCACACCAAACTCCCCAGCATCCATATATGTTTTGTAATACCAATCCTGCGTTGGATCCATGTAAGGCACAAACATCTCCGATACAAAACCTCTGTACATCACACTTCTGAATTTTCCCTTCTCTTCATCGAACACGTCTGCTGTAGAGATAACAGGGCCAGCTCTGATATCGAAACCAATATGGAATTTCCAATTTGCCCACTCCACCATATGACGGTGAACTCTGAAGCTCGGCCCCTTGGGCTGCTCTATTGAGATAGGATTGATTTTGGGTCCGAAGGGAGGCTTCTGAGACGATAATCTGTAATCCGTCCCTTCTGCTTTTGGTAGCGGAATGTTCTCATCATCTCTGTAGCCAACGATCTTCATTGTGTCTAGGTCTACTACCGCTGTGATCCCCTCAATAGGTCGAGCGTAGATATTATCAGTCCCATTGAGATAGGAGCACAGGATGTTTATTGTTCTCTTGCCCTGCTTCTTTTCACCAAACCATCCAATCGAATACGTATTGCAGACAACTGGTTCGATCTCGAGACCTCTGCTTTTGATTGAGCGTATGAATGGAGGGTAATTGACAACCAACTCGGAAGCTTTTATCTGCTCGTCCGATGTAAATATGGGGTACCCAAATCCATCATAGACTTTGTCATATACAACAGAATCTGAAGTAAGATCTACAAGAACTTCATGGGTTTGCCCAGGGATTCTTGCAATTACAAAGGCCTGTCTGGAAGGCAGAGGAGACGACCCATCTTTCCATTGATACACAGCCTCTTTCTCGGGTGCTTGAAGACCCACGTATTGGAAGCTTAAGTTCTTGTGGGAGCCGAGTTTAGACTTGAGAACGAGCTGACGAATATGGCTGATTTCAGACTTGCTGAGCGGATCCAGAGGATGAAGATGTTGAGCAGCAGTACAAGTAATGAACGCATAGTAGCTTAGCAGCAGAGAAATGGCTAACAGAGCGCTCTTTCTCATTTTTGAATATTCCAGAAGTCCTTAGATAACTATCCTGTGTACAATATGCAGACAGGCTTGCTCTGTTATGACACAGTGCAGGATCAAGAGGAGGAAGGATGTGATTTTAATCTAAATCAGGAGGACAGATTCAATGAGTGGCTGTGATTCTACTTGTTGCAACTGGGAAGATTAGACGCAAACTAGACGCTACGCAGATTTCCTTGTGAAGTTGTTGACTGAAGCGTGAGAGTTCGAAACCTATTCAACAACGAAAGCAATTTCCCCAAGTGAAGGTTGGTGATTGGAGCCAACGAAATTTAATGTTCAAATGAGATCATTTTCAATGACAACGTGTTGTAAGTGTCCACATGCATTGGCAGTCGGTTTCATAAAAAATGAAATCTTAATCACAGCAGTATGGGCAAAATGACCATACGATAGTTATTCCATGGAAACTTTGGCGTATTCAAGCTGATTTTTAAAGAAAATATACTTCAATTTGAATGAATGCGCAAAAGACAGATGGGATTTATCTTTCATTCTTTGAATAAACTTTAATTATAAACTTTAATTGGAAAAAGAATTTTTTATTTTATTTTATTTTTTAAAGAAATTGTATTGAAAAAAAATTGGAAAAAGAAATTTTGTATTTAGTATTTTTTTTCTTGGAAGAATGTGAATAAATATTTAATATATATATATATATATATATTAGAAGATCAAAATTATCTATCTGTTTTGCTAAGTGTAAAGAAGAAATAAGCATTGCTAAGATAAGAACAAATTTTCACAAGCTTGAGAGTGAAAGAGTGTGTCACCTTTGTGACACTAAAAATGTTGAAGATGAAAAACACTTTCTCTTACAGCCTATACCCATATTAAATCTCATTTTCAAAATATTTATCACACTACCAACCTTCTTAACCTCTTAACTACAATATGCAGACAGGCTTGCTCTGTTATGGCACAGTGCAGGATCAAGAGGAGGAAGGATGTGATTTTAATCTAAATCAGGAGGACTGATTCAATGAGTGGCTGTGATTCTACTTGTTGCAACTGGGAAGATTAGACGCAACTACTACTCCAGTTCTATTTAGTAACGCAAACTGGACGCTACGCAGATTTCCTTGTGAAGTTGTTGACTGAGCGTGAGAGTTCGAAACCTATTCAACAACGAAAGCAATTTCCCCAAGTCAAGGTTGGTGATTTGAACCAACAAAATTTAATGTTCAAATGAGATCGTTTTCAATGACAACGTTTTGTAAGTGTCCACATGCATTGGCAGTCGGTTTGATAAAAAATGAAATCTCAATCACAGCAGTATGGACAAAATAATTCCAACAATTCAATGGGCAAAATGACCATACGATAGTTATTCCATGGAAACTTTGGCGTATTCAAACCGATTTTTAAAGAAAATATAATTCAATTTGAATGAATGCGCAAAAGACCGACGGGTTTTATCTTTCATTCTTTGAATAAACTTTAATTGGAAAAAGACATTTTGTATTTAGCTTTTTTTTTTTCTTTGAAGAAGAAATTGTATTGGAAAAAAACATTTTGTATTTAGCTTTTTATTCTTCGAAGAAATTGTATTGGAAAAATAATTTTGTCATGTGAATAAATATTTATATTTTATAAATATTTTATATATATATTTTAGAAGATCAAAATTATTTATCTGTTTTTTCAAGTGTAAAGGAAAAATAAACATTGCTAAGATAAGAACAAATTCTCACAAGTTTCATAGTGAAAGAGTGTGTCACCTTTGTGACATTAAAAATGTTGAAGATGAAAAACACTATCTCTTACAGCCTATACCCATATTAAATCTCATTTTCAAAATATTACAAAATTCTAAAGAATCACATACCCTCAATGTAAAGTCTACGAAGGTATACATACCCTACCCCCTTTTGGATTTGAACCTGTAATCTCTTAAGAAAAAACACATGTTCTTAACCATTAGATCTACTCAAGCTGTATTATTATTTTTAAAATTAATATTATATATATATATATATATATATATATATATATATATTAAATTTTATTATTTTTAATATATATATAAAGTTTTACAAATTTGGGATTTGATAGTGTAATATATAATAATAAATAGTGTAACATATAATAATAGTTAAATTGTTTTTTTTAACAATTTTAATAACATGTGTTACGGTTCAAATAAATTTTAATAACAATAATATAAGAAATGGAATTTTAATGTTGATTTAGAAAAAAAAAAACCGTGTTTCTTGACTTAGATGTTGAAGCTTGTTTTTTATGTGGAAAAAATGACCGTGTTTCTTGACTTAGATGTTGAAGCTTGTTTTTTATGTGGAAAAAATGAGATATTATTGAAAGGGAAGAACGTATGATTAACAATATCTATGTGAAATCAAATTTTCTTACTTCTACCATTTTAAATGAAGCTTAAAAGTCTTAGAATTAATTTTTTTTTACTAAATCCCATTTTAATGAAGCTTAAAAGTTTTAGAATTAATTTTTTTTACGAAATCACTTGTATTTTTTTATTATATTTAATGGGTCAATCGTAAGACCAAAAAAATGTGAGACTATTTAGTCCAAAAAATATGAGACAAAAATAAACTCATAAATAATGCATCTCACAAATGACTAATAGAGGAGAAGTGACGAAGATAGCTATGAGAGAGGTAGGAATCCCTCTTCTACATAGGTATGCGGAAACTACTAAGGAAAAAGTCTTTCCTGCACAAAGAGAAGCCATGGGATGGACCATGGGTGGCCTATTGGTTGACAATGCGAATGTCGTGGTTTGTCTGTGTTGTGATCTCAATAGAATTTGAGTCTTCTTGCTTGCCTTGGTAAGAATGATGATTTTTTCGTTAGTGATCTTGAAGTCATAATAAGGACGATTCTTGGACTAGGAGTGAGTGCTGGCAAGAGAAGGCTAGGGTTTCTGTTTCCGTAGCTCTAGATGGTGCTCTCTCCCTCTTCGACATATAGGATTCTTGGGGAGAAGGGAGAGCACCCAAGTTCTACTTTCATGATCCATGAATAGAACTTTGTTGAACTCCATGAGGAGGCATGAGAAGGGACAATGTGGATGTAGAGGGGAGGCTCTTCACTTTGGAATGGGGAAACTATTACCTTTTTGTAACCAATATATGTGAATTCACCATATCCAAGTTGGTGGGTATCATTTGGAAATGGTGGAATTCACCATATCCAAGTTGGTGGGTATCATTTGGAAATGGTGGGTGGGTCTTTGTATAGATCCAAGATCCAATGCTTTGGTAGGATTAGGGGCTAATGAGAAGAAGCATTTTGCTAATGGGAAGTTTGAATACAATTGCATAGACCTAGGTTTTGTTAAGGGTATTGGGCAGATGTTTATAGACTTTGTAAGATCACTTAGGGAGACTTCCATTACCATGCTAGTAGATTCAACTGAATCTATTGGATCTACGAGACAACATGTTTAGGACAAAGTAGGGATTCTTGTGGCATCAAAATGACTTCTATATGAAAGCGTGATCAAATTTTGCTTTAGGACTACAATATTTGCAAAGATTCAACTCTCGTTCTAGGTGCAAGACTACATGGAGGTGTTGTGGGGAAGGGAGAAAGATATTCTTCCAAACCCCACTTTCAAAGACATGGTCAAAAACCGTTCAACTCCTCCACCTCCTTAGTCATCCAATTTTCTTGGTGCATATATTGTGGATAAGGTAGATGAGGTCCCACTTTTAGAAATGTCTAATCTAGATATCAATGATATTCACTTTTCCTACAAAAGAAATGTAGTTATTTGTAAATTTAATGGGTTCTATCCTAGAACCATTGATTTGTACAAGTGGATTCATATGACTTGGACTACAAAGTGTGGGATTTCCCTCTATTCCAAGGGTTTTTTATTGTCTACTTTCGAAACATTGGTGTTTATCGAAAATTATTGAAGGAAGCAAATGGTTCTAGGGAAGAGTTTGACTCTTCTTAACTACATGGTTTATGTAATTCGACCCTAATATGTTGTCCATGACCAAAATTGTCGTATTGGTCTAATTGCTCAATTTACCATTGCATTTTTGGAGTTTTCCATCTTTGGAGGACATTGGGAATAATTTGGGTAGTTATATCAAAATAGATATTGAGAGAGAAAAGGTGGGTTTAGCGAATTAAGCTTGTATTTGTGTTGAAGCAAACTTTAGTGAAGGC
>CBVK0102153538.1:0-15725 GCA_900067695.1 Picea abies
GGGGGGGGGGGAAGGTGTCAGATCCAATGGTATGGTCCATTTTAGACATATGGCTTATCTTTCCCCACTCATTGGTAGTGCCAGAATATGGTTCGTAGCAAACTGCAGCTGCAAAGCGATAATTTTCTCTAGTCCAACCTCGCCCGCCTGCTCTACAACCAAGATCCCAAGTCTGAACTGTTGGCGGTTTGAATGTTGCACCAATGATTCGTGAGTGAATATTTTTATTGGAGAACCAATGCCACATGGGTGCATGTAAACCATATAGGGACGTCTCCTAGACCTCCCTGTTTTGGGCAGGGAAAAATCAAGGGACGTGGAGGAGGCCCCACACATCCTTGGGGACATCCCCCTCGAGGACATTCTAGAGGAAATGAAATATCTAGCATAAATGCATGATGTGTTCACCATTTGAAGGTAAGAGTTGATGTGTCAAGGATGCCTTGAAAAAATGTACCAGAACCATAACCAAATGGCAATTTCATGATTACTCACATTCTATCTTATGTTTCTCTTATTTCTATATGACGAATGGATTATACTTTAAACGTCATATGTTTATGTCATGAATATTGTTAAGTATGCTTTAGAAGTCATGTCCTTGAGTTCTATATTTATTTCACACAATAATGAAAATATGCCACGAGACTCTGCTTGCTCGAGCATACCATGTTTCCATAAAAAAAGTAACTCCAGAAAATTGTGAGAGTGGAGAATAATATAGATGTTAAAGGAAGTTTGAAAAAACTCCACATGTAGTTTTGCATCATCCCCAAAGAAAATAATATCATGCAAAAAAGATATCTGAAGGTGATAACATGTCATCTCAGCAAGCTCCATCTACTATTAAGTAATGAATAAGATATGGATCTGAAACAACAATGGTCGTTTCCTAAAATTGGCTATGAGCTATACAAGAAAGACACACAATATCCCTAAATAGCAGGAAAAAACAATAAAAAATTTATCATCCATTTCCAAAGAGATCAACCATAACATTTACCCGTAAAAAGTTCCTATAATATAGGATATTGTGACCTCTAGTTAGTATAAAGACTCAAAATATACGGTTTAGGATGTGTTTCACAAATTACTATAAATTTTTATCCAAAAATGCATTATCCCAAGTAACCACAGTCTAGGAAATGCAAAAATTTAATCCCTGAATAATTTCTAGTTTCTAGCTTTAAAAAAAAATCCAATGGAGATGCAAATATTGGTGATGCACAGGTAAACCACCCTTCAAAAGTAGAATCTGAAGCAGGTGTAATCAAAGGCAATAAGAGGTCCCAACTGACACCACAAATCCTTCATATCTGACAGCTGAGTAACATTGAATCCAATTTATCGTGCATGCTCAAAGGATGCCAGATATTCCATGGGCATTCTGCAAAAAATTGAAGAACATTAAATTCAAGAAATCAATGGTTATGAACACGTGATCATAAAATGTGAAAATGAGCTCTGAAAGCTTTCTTCTATTCAAACTCCAAAAGAAAGGAGAACACAAAGCCAATTGTCCAAACGGTTCTAGAGTGCAGAAATAATTTGTATGGACAAGCCCTTCATTTCTTAGTAACATACTGCAATAAAAAACCTGCTGCAGACAACAATAAGTTAAATGTACACCCCAAAATTTAAGGATTGATGTAACAAGGCAATAATCTTTGCTAAGATCTCAGGTAGAAATCAACGAGGAGATTGCACCTTCAGAACATGACAAAAGAATTGAATTTCTTTGAAAAAGGAATAATGCTACAAAATGCCTAGGTATCAAATACTAAATACAATGAACTTGTTTTAGTGGGGATCATGGGATTAAAGGATCTGGAAATAGGTCAAATCTTGTGTTTTTCTCTTCTAATGAATCTCAGGACCTATCATCTGCAACCTTCTAAACGGTCTTGGCAAATGATCAGAATATGTGTTATTTTTATGATATACTAAACTAGAATAAACTGACAGTACAGGAGGAGCTGGCCACCTGATGGAGCTTGTGCAACAAATACAGTGAACATGTTTTAGTGGTGTCATTGGATTACAGGATCTGGAAGTTGGTCCAATCTTGTTTTTTTATCTCTTCTAATGAATCCGAGGAACAATCATCTGCAACCATCAAATTGGTCTTGGCCAATGTTTGTGTTATTTTTATGATATACAAGACTAGAACAAAATGACAGTACAGGAGGTGCTGGCCACCCGATGGAGCTTGTGTAGCATGAGCTCGATAATCTCATGGAAAATGCAGATCAGCTATATTATATTCCTGGCTTTGGTTCTACAATTATTTTCAACTGGCACATAAATTATATCCACCAACATCTGTCCAATCTTGTTTTTTTATCTCTTCTAATGAATCTGAGGACCAATCATCTGCAACCTTGTAATTGGTCTTGGCCAATGTTTGTGTTATTTTTATGATATACAAGACTAAAACAAACTAACAGTACATGAGGAGCTGACCACCTGATGGAGCTTGTGCAACATGAACCCGACAATCTCATGGAAAATGCAGATCAGCGATACTATATTCCTGGCTTTGGTTCTACAATTATTTTAAACTGACACATAAATTATATCCACCAACATCTGAATTTTTCATTATAACATCTCTTTGAATGGAGCCTTGATAGAATAAATTTAGAAATTCTAAACATAAACAGAATAATGAGGCAATTATAAACTGAAAACAAGATTTTACTCTGAGGATTGAAGAATTCCCAATAAATGTATGCAATGGTTTACAAACAAAAATTTAAAAGCTATAATTATATTAAGTATACATCTGAACCTGCACATTTGAGAGAAAGCATTTCAATCGACATATATACCAAAGACGTGAGCTATTTACAACAAGAACAAGAAGGAAAACTCATGACTTACTGACATGTCCCATAAATTAAGCATAAAAAAAAGCACAATTTAATTCTTTAAAGAAAAAAACGCATACAGTTTGCAGGCACAGACCTATAATATGCACAATGGATTCCACTAAAAGGATAAATAAAGATCAAGCAAGACAGTCATATTATCTAGTCATTAAGATAAAAGAAACACAAATACTTCTAAGATCAAACTCATTCTATAGAAGTTCTAACGTACCTTTTAGAGCACTTATAGCAGTTAAAGCACATTTTGCATCAGTAAACTCCACAAAACACATAACATAAGGCTCTCCACCAGCCTGTACATATCAAAGACATCTGGAATCAAACAAAAGCAAACTGAAAAATAGATTCAATACTATAAAATAAGATAGTTGAACATATTTCTTAATAGGAAACCTTTAAAAATATTTGGGAATGCTCTTAATTGCCTAAGATTTATAGAAAAATTGCCTAAAGAATTGAATCCTATAAACAGTCAGTTTGTTGACTACTGAGCAATTTAGAATTATGTTCCCACACTGCCTCTGAAATAATTATGCATCTATATTGTTTAAGAACAAGTAGAGAGCAAAGGGTGTATGCATCATTGCCTAAAGGTTTCTATACCAGCTCTTATAGGTGGTACGATAGTCATATCAAGGATAAGGGATATAGATATAGATGATTCACTAGGCCTAGCTCTTGTCATAATGGACTGCAACTATAATAGGGATTGTATTAAGAGTATTTTTTTTACTACTGTTGTTATAGTTGACTGGTGGGAGACATCAGTCAAGCCACAAATGCTATATGGCACTCCTGAGTCCTAAGTATTGTCTTATGTCTAGCACTGTACAACATGTTGTAATGAATTCAATCTGTTAAACACCCAGAATAAATCTATTCAGAACTGCCATCAACTGCCACACTTGTAATGTATTTACCTATTATGCCCTCAGCCAGTCATAAGTAGGACATTGTAGAGCGGAACATCAAGAAAGCAGAGAACAATTGGAATGGGTATCATATGAGATTCTGTATCATGAGACCAAACTTTGATTAGACAGAAATTATGTGTTCAAATTTAACCTTGAACTGTTGCACTGCCAGACATGGATGAGTTTCTCTGAAGTTATCTCACCTATTGATACCATGCCTAGGACAATTAAATACTATGAGACTTCAACATAGAAAAACAGAATGAATACTAGAAATGATTTAACAGAGTTATGGACCAAAAATATCAACCCTCGTGGAACAATTACATATCCCAAATTATTATTGTTTTTGTATACTAAATAACTCTTATCTAAGTCTTTAAACTATTTCTTTATCAGGTCTTAGAATTTTTCATAAGGTCATGTTTGCTAAAGGATTCACTATTAGTACAAGACTTTTACATGTGGTGTTCTAAAGTCCTAAAAAAACATAAGCAAATCTGGTGAAAAGTGTCAACATTAACAATTTGTACTCCACAAAAGACAGGATTTCAATCACAACATGAAAAACGTGTCATGCAAATAATTGGCAAATAGACAAGAAAGACAGGATCCTAGGCTGCAGTATATCCAAATGAATAAAAAGATGGTGTAGCTGAGACTTTTGCTTAAATGCCATTATAAATGACAAAAGACCTAGAATATTATCAGAGTAGTTTACAAAGATAAAACACTTGCTCCAAACTTGCTAGGCTTGACTATAACTGTAGCTTTTACAACCTTACATACAAGTATATAGCTGTAGTGTCAATGTGCCTTTTGATTGGCATTAGATATTAGATGGCTGGTCTAGAATCTAAATGCATATCTGACAACTAATCAAAAGTTTAAGGTGAAGGTTAATATCAAAAAGATGCCTCACAGCAAACGAGGTACTGGCTAACTGGTGAGGTTGATGGACAGCTAAGCCATCCACCAAGTTTCAATTCTCATGGTGGTCTGCCCCACCTGTACGGCATGAGTTTCAATGGGATGAGGCCAACTGCAAGTCCTGGGTGATTTGGGCACAATAGCCACCCCTCAGAACAAACACCTAAGCCAAAGGAAGTCCACTCTTGGCAGTGCAACCCCTCGGGGAATATTTCTTAAATCCCTTCCAGGTAAGAAATTGAGTATGCCCTTAACAATCTTGTTTACAAACATGTAACTAAATATAGCTAAAACACGGGAAGTTCCAAAGGCAAATGGGTTTTTTAAATTATATTTTGATAAGTTGATATCGTGATTTAATGGCATGGCAAGAATGAATTGATACTCATGTATCTATAGGTACATTTGAGTACTTTTGCTAAGGCCAGATGAGGCCTCAGGTGTATTTTGGTCCTCAAGTGTGTTGGGATGTCGAGCAAATACCTTTGTAGATTGAGCACAAAGCAGATTCAGATCCCTTCCGAATGGAAGCCCCCCGACAGATTCAAGATTAGCAAGAATCATCTAGAGGATTCTTTCCCTCACCTCGACTATGAATTCTATCTCCTACTTCCAGGTTCTATGTGACCTCAACACAATTGCAAACAAAATGGAAAATAAGGGGACAACATTGAGCAAAGGAGGATGTGCTTTGAGGGAGGCAAGGGGGACAAGAGCATCCCCTCACCGATTCATGTGATAATGGTCCCATCAACATGGTTTTGTCACCTCCAAACGTTGATAAGAAAGAAAGGCAAGGATCCTCCCTATACATGCCGTGTCCCATGTGCATGTGGTGGAGAGGGAGTATTAAATACTCCCATTTGACTGCGCCCCCCTCCCCTGGCCATACATTGAAACCTCAAAGCAAAATCAATCTATAAAAGATCCTCCTACATGCAAATCCAACATCTAGCCATGGAATTAATAGTTAACTCTTGTCCTGTATAGCTTGCAAATTAGTGAAGGCACCCAATATAAAGGTCAAAATCAACAACAGTAAGAGCATTCCTCTACATTTGGTTTTTGGTCTAAATTGTTTGGACAATGAGAAGAGGCCACTGCCAATCACAGTCTTTGATCACCCTCAGTGCATATACAGTGTCTTTGGAACCACGTGAGGCAGATAACTAGAAAGCACAGTAAAGGAAACATGGCTCACGAATTTCATTGTTTACATTTGGTTTTTGGTCTAAATTGTTTGGACAATGAGAAGAGGTCACTACCCATCATGGTCTTTGACCGCCCTCAGTGCATATACAGTGTCTTTGGGACCACATGAGGCAGATAACCAAAAATCATAGTAGGGACAACATGGCTCATGAATTCTATTGTTGTTGCATGTGTGAGGAGAGACTTGAGATATGGTCTCTGCCATTGT
Organism: Picea abies; assembly: GCA_900067695.1. Lineage (NCBI taxonomy): Eukaryota > Viridiplantae > Streptophyta > Pinopsida > Pinales > Pinaceae > Picea > Picea abies. Next base: position 6,156 of record CBVK0102153538.1, read on the forward strand.
GTATGAGAAATTGAGGAGCTCAAGGAAATGACCAACGGTTTGGCATAAGAGTGGGAGAAGTGGAAGAAGGCCATTGTACAAGCCAACATACTGGAGAATTTGGCTCGCCAAAAGCACCACCTGGCTATTTGAGACTGGGAGGAGGAATCCAAAGCAACATTGATCATCCTAGGAGGTAAGTAGTTTGAATAATCAGTCATTTTGGATAGTCTTTTTGACACTGTGGAATGCCTCTCGACCCACCTGAATCTTCCTCTTGCTCCTAGTTGTAGCAAAGACTAATGCCTCAACTAATCCTACCCCTTCTGTGGGTGAAAGTAGCATCCTAGGCACCCATGTGGAACCTAATGAGGACACCTTGCAACGACAACTCTCCTCCAAACTTGCGCACAAACTGGCCAACTACAGTGCGCACAAGTGTTGCTTCTGCAGTTCTGAGAATGCCTGCCAGAATGAAGACTGGGCTCCTGTATTTATACTAAAATTAGCAAACTGCCTGGGCCGACTTCTCATTCTGGGTGCCTATTTACTTAGTATATAATATTTCCTTTAGCTGACTTCTTCTCTTGGAGGCTAATAACCTAATACAAATTATCCTCTTGAGCCAACTTGTCTTCTAGGGTTATTAGCCAACTAATTTAGGGTTTCTTCTTGCTTCCCGGAATATTCTATTCTCATCAGGTTTACACGTGGAGGTAAATACCTCCCGCAGCTACCATAATACCAACACTCCCTCCTAGCTAGAGAGGTATTTGAAAGTAATGGTCTTGAGCACAAACATACCATTTACCCAGTAGCATCAACATAGTCATATAGACTATCTCATGACTAGATCATGAGCACCATCATCACTATCAGTTTCATCAACAACATCATCTCTTGAAACCATACTCCATCTGAGTAATCAGACATGATGCTTGATAAGTCACTCACTCCATAGAGTGACACAAGAGCCATTCTTCTAATCTGGACATATGTCCTAGAAGAATAAATGTTCTGAACCATTTTCAGTCTGGGAAATCTCTGTCCATTGAACATCCATCTAGCTGATAATCATTTCCAATACTACTGATAGTCTTCAAGGCAATCGAAACAATGTCATTCAATAAAACACAACTGTGTCTATCCATAGTAGCACACAACTACAATCCAGTGGTACACTGCCACACCAAGTACCACACGGATACTTGATCAGTGGCATGTAGTCACAATCAATGGAACACATCCACTACAGTAGTATACATCTACTGTCCGGAGACATACAGTCTCCATAACAATCATATCATCAACCTGCACTGAAAACATTGTTATGATATATAAAATAAATCATCTGGGCCATTCTTCCACTCACATCTGTGAGATCTCGAAGAGCATCTGCCCTAAGAAAGTAAAACATCAACGATGAGTTATCTAGACTATTCTTCTCAAGCAAGGAAGAATAACTGTCCCGATTTCTGAGCCTGGACCATTCACCTATCTGGGCCATTCCTCCGACACTAAACAAAGTGCAACCTGGAGAGAATTGATTTGCCCTAGGGAATGCTTGTCCCTGATTGTTGAAACTGGACCATTCGCCTATCTGGGCCATTCCTCCGGCACTAAACAAAGTGCAACCTGGAGAGAATGAATCTGCCCTAGGGAATGACTGTCCGAACCATTTCCTAAGGAAATGACTGTCCCGCACCAACCTCCAAAACGAACCATTCTTTGAAACTGCTCACAATTATGAACTTTGAAAGAATGACTGTCCGGCGAGGCGGACCAGTCTTCTTGAGCACTACTGAGAGTGACCGTCAAGAAGAGAGACCGTCTTAGACCATTCCCTATGTTAACCACAAGGGGAATCGTTGTCTATGGTACATCAACAATCCATCGAACCATTTTCATTACGAAAATGACCGTTCGATCTGGACCATTTTCTGAATTGGAAAATGCCTATCCGTCAGAAATCTCAAACCACTTTCTGAACTGGAAAGGAACTGCTCATCTCAGACCATTTTTCGAACTAAAAAATAGCTGTCCATAAATCAATAACACATCAGTGCTCCCTCCCAACCCGGTCATCTCTTCCTTTTTCAATAAGGAAGTCGTCTCCACGAGCTCCAACTTGAGTACACAAACTCTTTCATCTTGAACAGAGGCTTTACCAAAATGTCTGATTATCTGCTCATCTGTGAAGATATATATTGGAGAACCACTTCTCCTTTCTGGACTTCATCGCAGAGAGTGTAATGCTTGATCTCAATGTACTTCGGTCTTTCTGGAACACTGGTTTTCTGAAGGCTTCATATAGCTATGATCATCATAGTTAAATTCATCTCTTTTGTTTCCTGCTAGCTCATAACATCGTTGCAAGGGTCAAACTTGGAACATATCCAAGTGGTACTTCTTCTGTCATCAGGAGATCTTTGTCATGGATTGGCAATCCATCATCCTTGAGTTCTTAGTAACCGTTCTGATACAGTATCTTTGTTATGGAAGATTTTTCACCACGCTTCTACTGTGCATTGGAGGCTCTGCACCAAGTTGTTTGAATCCATACAAAACCTTCTTCCATCTGCATACAAGAGTCTCTTCCTGGTATACCTCAAAGCCTTGAGGTTGTTCTACATACGTTCTTTGTTCAATTATTCTGGAGAACAGTCTTTGCATTCATCTGATGTAAACTCCAACCCATGGATATTGCGAACGATATAATGGCTCATGTAGAGGTATGTCTAGTTTACTAGAACATGCAATCATCATAGTCTTCTCCCTCCATCTAGGAGAAACCTCTAGTTCTGGATCTCACAATGCTTACATTCATAAGTCTTCCATACATTGTTCTTCATCACAGCTTTCATTTCCTCTGCTTGATTTCTTTTAGTGAATTCAGGTCAGGTTGGTAGTCTTGTGATTCTCGATACAATGAATGGTTGTTCTGTCTTTTCTTTCTCTTTTGGAATCTTCATGTTCTTCCTTATGTTTTTCTTTAGCTCTTAGGTCCATGGAGTTTTCTATAGATTCCATGCCCTGAAGATTCCAACTTCTTCCTTTCATCATAGGATCATGGATGTGGATGGACAACCAGGGATACTTTAAGGCTTCTTTTCGAAGAAGACTTCTTCTAAGGTCACACTAAACATGTGTTGCTTTTTCATGGTTGCTTCCATGGATAGATACTTCATAATCTTCAATGGATCATATAATTTAGGATTAGCTCCCTCCTAATCCTTGCTTCATGCATGAATGCATGCTTTTCTTTTGGAAATATATAATCGACTATCTCCATCTAGGAGAGTCCATGCTTTCGTCTGCATCCTTATTGCCTTCTACAAAGTGTCACAACTCTTTTTCCAATTTCCTCTTGATTGTTGACTTCTTTCTTGTCTTTACTTCTTCTAGGTTTCTTCAAGATTGATTCTAATTTCGGCTTATCTTGCAGCTGTTACTTATGTAATATCTTCCACATGAATTGTTACCAGGGGTTGTTGATGTACTTCATCCTTTCATGTGTATTGTCCGACTTGTAGTCATAGTGATCGCAATCATTATCTTGTTGTTCTTCCATAGGTATAGTTTCTCTTGGAACATATTATCTTCTAGGAAATAGATATGCAAGATATGTACAAAAAACATGGTATGTACAAGAACTATGAGGAGTATTGTTACCTTGTCTTAGAAGAAGAAGTTTGTTTCATCCTGCTTAGTCTTCTTTGAAGGTTCCTTTTCTTCGACAACTGATGCTTCATGTGTCTCCTTCCTTTTCTTTAGCTCGGGACAATGATTCTTGTAGTGACCATATTTTTGACAATTGAAGCACTATATTTTTGACATATCTTTCTCTTGATTTGGCTTCTTCCTGGAGACAAACTTCCTTTTATTCCTTAAATTCTTGAACCTTGTTGTGAAAGCTTGATCATCGTATTTCTTTTGGGGTTTTCCTTTTGCATTGATCCTTGATTCTTCTTGTGCACAATAAGTCCAAAGTTCTTCAAATGTAGGATACTCCTTCCTTGTGTTCATGCTTGTGGCAAATGCATCCCATGTCTTGGGAAGACCATTGAGTACTATGTTTACCAATTCCTTCTCTAAAATGATCTCTTCAATAGCTTGTAGTTGATCTCTTAACTGAGAGATTCTCACAAAGTATGATGTTATGATGTCATCATCATTCATCTTCATGTCACGGAGCTCATTCTTCAAACTCATTACTTGTCTGAGAAGAGATTTGTTAGGGCATCGTACATCTTTTTAGATGAATCAAGATGGGAGATGTAGGGTATCAGGTGGTCTTTTATAGAATCCACTATGATACTCATGGTATTGATGTCATTTTCTTTGAACTTCTCCATAACTGCAACGTTCTGCGGTTCCTTTTCTTTTCCTTCTTCAAACTCTGGTTCCACAATCTTTCCTTTCATGATATCCAACACTTTATTCTTGGCAAGGATGAGATCAATCCTTGTCTTCCATGCTCTGAAGTTAGAAGCCCTATCTAACTTGTTTTTTGACTTCATAGAGTAAGTCATGGTTGCCTTGACTTGGTCAACCCTAGATTTCACCAAGAACTCAACCTTGATGTCTTAGCTTGCTAAGAGTACCAGGAGATGCGCTAGGCTAGGGCGCACTAGTCTATCCGAAAATTAGGTCAATCCCTTCACTTAAGGTGCCTTGACGAGAGGATTAGGGTTTCTGCAACTGCACCTGCTAGTAACCCTAGCGGCAGTGCTTTGGTAACTGCTCCTACTAGAAACCCTAGCGACAGTTCTTCAACGAGCTTAGTATCCTTATGGCTATGCTCCCTTCCAGTGGTTAGACTGAATGAAGGAGGTGTGTGCCCATAACCTATTAGAATATAATGGATGTGCTCGTTTAACCATAGACAATATCACTATTTTCACCCAACCATAGGCCGAAGCCACCCCCAAGCACCTTACTCTTGACAGAGAATCATTCTGAAAGCAAACCCTAGGCTAGATAGCCAAACAAGATAGTGCACCTCTCTCCAAGGATAGTGCACCAAACAAGTGTAACAAGAGTTGATCAGAGAGTCCAAACCATAATAAAGAGAGAGTCCAGGCCAAAACTGAAATTTGCTAGTTGCAGCAACTGCAACGACAGCTCTCCTCCAAACTTGCACACAAACTGGCCAACTACAGTGCGCACAAGTGTTGCTTCTGCAGTTCTGAGAATGCCTGCCAGAATGAAGATTGGCCTCCTGTATTTATACTAAAACTGGCAAACTGCCTGGGCCGACTTCTCATTCTGGGTGCCTATTTACTTAGTATATAATATTTCCTTTAGCTGACTTCTTCTCTTGGAGGTTAATAACCTAATACAGATTATCCTCTTGAGCCGACTTGTCTTCTAGGGTTATTAGCCAACTAATTTAGGGTTTCTTCTTGCTTCTCGGAATATTCTATTCTCGTCAAGTTTACATGTGGAGGTAAATACCTCCCGCAGCTACCATAATATCAACAAAGCCCTCTAGATAGAAGGGTTTATTTGTGGGTTACAATGAAAGTTCAAAGGCTTACAGGGTCTATATTCCAAAGCAGAGGAAGACAGTGGTGAGCAGGGATGTAAAGTTTGAGGAAGACTTTGCATCAAGGAAGTCCCATGAGCATATTTTTGTGACAAAGGATGAAGAGCAAGAAGCTCTAAAGGTTGAGCCGAGGTCACTAGTGATTGTCAATACAACGACCTTTAGGTAAAGAGAGGGAGACAGTATCCCCTTCCACTTCTTTTAGGAGACCTCGATGGTTCACTGAGACATTGAGGGAATCTCATGAGCATGTTGAGACTCCTAGGAGCACTTTTAGAAAGAGAGGACCTTCAAAGAAGTTTCCAGACTACATGGCATTGATAAGCAACAATCTAGATTCCGAGCCTTCCAATTTTCAAGAAGCAACAAACTAGCAATTATGTCCTTGGTGTTGATGTTTTTGGTAGCAGCAGGAGGTATTCACCTTCGGGACAACTTTTCTTAGAGATGAAGATACCAAGAAGTCAAAGGATAACCATTGAACAGATCAAAGAAGCCTCGAAAGAAATTAGAAGATCCCAGAAGAGAAGTCGGCTCCGCCAAATAATAAAGAAGAAATACAATGCTTCAAAAGAGAAGTGGGCCCCATAGAAAAAAGACAAAGAGAATTGATATTTTCTAGAAAGACAGGTCAACCCTACTTGAAAAGTCACCTGACAGACTAGTATAAATAAAGGTGACGCCTTCCTCATTTGACATATACATTCACTCACTCACTCATAGCTAAAGTCTAATGGAGAGTTGCAGTAGTAGCTGCAGATCAGAAGGAAGAAGGGTGCAGGTTGGTTGGTTTATCTTTTGTCTTGGTGGTACACTAGTGGTGGCTAGTTACTCTAGCGCTCTGGCTATGGTTTGATGTAGCTACATTGTTGGGCTATCTCTTGTGAAGATAAGTATTATTCTTTGTTGGTTTTCTTTACTAGATAGAGTTGGTTCTTGGCTATATTGTATTGGCAACGATATTCTCTCTAAGAAAAGTTTGATGGGTTTTTATCCCTTGTGAAGAAGGGTTTTCCCAGGATAAATCTGTGTCTTCTTGTGCTTGTTTATTTGTTGCTTATATATATATTTTAGTATATGGTTATTGAATGTTAAAAGAAGATCAAAATGCTATGGTAAATCTAATGTTAACAAAACTAATGAAAATTCAACATGGTATCAGAGCAGGTTACCTTCAGAACAGTCTAATCATTGAAAGTAAGATCATCAGATTTACCACCTTGCTGCAATTTGTCATTGCTCAAGACCTAAACCTTGTCAAGCTCGTTGAGCAACCTATTGCCAGTTGCAGTACCAGTTGCAGTTGTAGTGCCAGTTGCAGTTGCAGTACCAGTTGCAGTTGTAGTGCCAGTTGCAGTACCAGTTGCAGTTGTAATGCCAGTTGCAGTTGCAGTGCTAGTTGCTTCGTGCTAGTTGTAGTTGCAATTGCAGTACCAATTGCAATGTCAGTTGCTTCATGCCAATTGCAATTGCAGTTGCAATTGTAGTGCCAGTTGCTTTTTGCCAGTGACAGTTGCAATTGCCAGTTGCCAATTGCAGTTGCAGTTACCAGTTTCCAGTTGCGCAAGCCTTGAGATTAGTAGACAAGTTGGATGGTGCTACAATTTCAGAGATATGCACTAGTATATGCTTAAAATTGTATCATTATAATGAGGGTGTTTGCAACTGAAGGGATCTTTTATCCAAGCGACAATATGTAGAACCAAAGGATCTCAGATCCAATACATTCATAGTAACAACGCACCCTCCCTGGAAGTGAAGACTCCAGGTTTGATTGTTTAGCTGTTATAGCATTATTGAGATCTTATGTTGCATTCTGATCTATTGAAGTTATGATCATTATGAGATGTAGTTGTTTGCAAGCTAAATTGATCTCCTCTAGGAGATATTCTTGGTTGTTGACTTTGTTCCAAGTAGGTTATCTTGTTAAATCTCGTGGAGGTTGTCATCGAGATGTTGTTCTTGTTTCTTGTTCCGAACAAGTTACCATGGAGGCAGGTCACCAGTGATAGCTTTGAGAGGGAGCTATAGTGACGGTTGTTAAATCTCGTGGAGGTTTCCATCGAGATGTTGTTCTTGTTTCTTGTTCCGAACAAGTTACCACGGAGGTAGGTCACCAGTGATAGCTCTAAGAGGGAGCTATAGTGACGGTTGCAGAAGACAACATATTAGATAGACTCTAGTTTGAGACATAAAGCAATCTAACAAGACAAGGAATTTGTACAGATTGATTGTTCGACCAGTTCAGGCCCTGATGCATGATTCTATCAGTCTGAGTGAGTTATGGCATAGGAGACTTGCTCATTTACACGATAAAGTTCTTCTTTCTTTGGGAAGATGGTGACAGGTCTTCCAATGCTCCATGTAGAGCATGATGGCATTTGCAGAGGTTGTGCTCTTGGCAAGAATGCCAAAGGATCTTTTCTAGGCAGTGATAGCAGATCCAAGGGGATCTTGGACTTGGTGCATTCAGATTTGTGTGGACCTATGACAGTTGCTTCTTTGAGTGGATACTTATACTATGTGATCTTCAGACTTGGATTTTGAGGAACATGACTCCCGAGAAGGCTTTCACCGAAGTGAAGCCTGCAGTTGGACACTTCAGGATATTTGGGTGTCATGTATACATTCATGTACCCAAGGACAAAAGGACGAAGTTAGACCCTTCAGGCAGGAAGGGTACATTGGTTGGGTCCAATGAATCTTCGAAGGCATATCAGATCTACATCATAGGTCAGAGACAGATTGAGGTGAGCAAATATGTTTCCTTTGAGGAGGAGGTAGCCTTCAAGAGGTCTACAGGATCTCACATGGAGATTGATAGTGAGAAACATGAGGAGATGGTGTATTCTCCCCTTCACCATTCAACAGTTCAAAGGGAGCTAGTTGAGCCCATGGAGACAGTTGAGTCTGTTGATCCAGTTGATACTATGGATCATGTTAATGTTCCCAGAGATATTGCAATAGGTCGTAAAAGGCCTGCATGGGCTCGTCAGACTTTGCAAGGGGCAAAGGGACATGCAGCTCCCCATGGTACTTTCAGAGAAAGTAAGAGACCTCATAGATTCTCGAGTGATAAGCCACATCATTAATTTTGAGCCTTCCTGTGATGAGGAGGCATCTAGTCAACAAGTATGGAGAGATGCCATGATGGAGGAGTATCAGTCCATCATGAAGAATGATGTGTGGGATATTGTTCCGAGACCTGAGGGGAAGTTTGCAGTGACTTTCAAATGGATCTATAAGATCAAACACATAGTTGACGGGAGCATCGAGAGGCACAAAATGAGATTTGTTGCTAGAGGATTCTCTCAGGTGGAGGGAATAGATTATGAGGAGACATTTGCTCCTGTTGCTCGATACACTTCTATCCAGATGATTATTTCCCTTGCAACATCCATGGGTTGGAGAGTACATCAGATGGATGTAAAGACAACCTTTCTCAATGGAGAGATTGAGGAAGAAGTATACATCGAGCAGCCATATGGTTTCGTGATACATGAGGAGTCTCATGTGTGCAGGTTGAAGAAGGCCTTGTATGGACTCAATCAACCTCCTTGAGCTTGGTATGTGATGATTGATGGACACTTTTTTTGGGCTTCAACAAAAGTGTTGTCGATCCCAGCCTATACTACAATACTGTTAATGGTGAGTCCCTGATTTAGGTCCTCTACGTTGAAGATTTATTCCTCACCGATACAGAGAGCCTTATTGCTGAATGTAAGTATGTGTTGGCCTCTAAGTTTGAGATGAAGGACCTTGGTATGATGCACTACTTCTTGGGACTAGAGGTGTGGCAGAGAACTGATGAGATCTTCCCGAGTTAGGGGAAGTACACAGTTGAGATATTGAAGAAGTTTGGGATGCTGAACTTGAAGCCCATGGCTACACCAATGGTGACGAATCCGAAGAAACTAAGTGTGTCTTCTTTCGATTTTGACGAAATTGATCCGACTTTATACAGACAACTGATTAGATAATTGATGTTAAGCCCTAATATTGGCTCATTACCACTTAATTGGGGCATATTAGATTAGTAATGT